>JARHVA010000584.1:4940000-5029966 GCA_037957365.1 Torreya grandis
TAGATAAGGAAAATAGATTCCAGAGGACTCCCGAAGAAACATCCCCATCACACAATAAGAAATGACTTATTTATCTTTTAAAAACATTTGTCTCCTGTTATTGCATAAAAACCTATAATGGATGCCCACTTTTAAGAGCAGGGTTAAGGATGGGAAAATAGAGTGGAATGGGAGGAGGATGGAATGGAAAATGATATTCCCCCATGAGTGGGGACCCATCGATAGAGGTAAGGTAGAAATTTTCAAGTATATAAATGTTTTAAATGCATTATATTCATTAGGTAATCAAGATCTTAAACATACAATGTAGTTAATTTGTAGGCTCCAAATCCAAAATTTGTAAATATTATATAAGGACTGAGCTAATTGGATTCAAATTTTCCTTTTTAAAGCCTTTTGGCATTGGTATTTTTTTTATTTTAGGACTAGACCATCGACCTCAAACTTTTTGGAATAGATTTTATTGCAGTATTGGCCTTTTAATCTGTTCTAATATGCCCATAAGTGATTGAGGTCCCTTTGATGTTTTTCATCTAGAATCTCTAATTCTTGTAGCCTTTCTTGTCTAAAATTATGATCAATGATAATACCTTACAATGAGATTTAAAAGGAGGGTAGTTCCACTTTCATAAGAAAGATAACTTATGTCCCACATAATAAAGCATACAGAGTGACCCAAGTAGGCATTTAAACACTTATTCAGCAAGATCAAATTACAAGATATAATTATAGGTGTCAATTCCTACTTGCACCATTGATTGTTTTCATGAGAATCTTGATAAGGGTTTTATTTTTTGCTTCAGCCTATCCATTTCATTGGGGATAGTAAGGAGAATAAAAATGTTACTTGATGTGGTACCATTTTCACAAGGCCTTGACTTCTTGATTTGTTAAAGACTTGCCATTATTGGAGATGATATTGGTAGGAATGCCAAAATGATAAATGATTTGATTTAGGATGAATTTAGAAATTTAGTGACCTATAGTATAGGTAAGTGATATTGATTCTACCCATTTGGTGAAATACTTTATAGTAGTAATAATGAATTTATGCCCATCATAAGATAGGATTACAAAATCAAATCAAGTCCCCATATAAAAAATGGCCACAGACTCATAATAGTTTGTAATTATTTTGCAGGTGTATGGATAAGATTACCATGTTTTTGAAAAGCTATACTTTTTTCACATATTAGCAGGCATCATTTTCCATGGTAGGCCAATAATATCCAGTCTAGAGCAATTTCTTGGCTAGGGCCATTCCACTGACATGGTCACCATAAATACCCTTGTAGACCTCTTTGATTGCAAGAGAAGCTTCTTCCAAGGTCAGGCATCTTAACAAAGTCCCATCATAACATTTGTGATAAAGCATGCTATCAAAGATGGTGTAATAGGAGGTATGGTGAATGAAGGGCTTATAATGAGGTGATTGAAATTTTGTGGTAAGATGTTATCATGGAGGTAATTATAAATGTCATGGTACTAGGGAAGACTAGGATCAAGAATAGTGCAAATTTATAAAGGATCCATATATTGATGAGCTGGTAGGATTGGATGTTCTATTATAAAATTCCCTTTGAGGACATATTTACAGAGATCAATTAAAGATCCAATAGTGGCCATGGAATTAGCTACTTTATTACTCCCTCCTAGAACTTGTTCAAATGTAATAGTCTAAAAATTCTACTTCAATTGATTTACCAATTACTTATAAGGGAGTAATTTTTCATCTTTAGTTTGGAACTCAACATTAACCTACATGATTATGAGCTACAAATCACTAAATACTTGTAAATGTTAGATGTTCCATTAGATATCTAAGTGGAGGCTAGTTATTAAATCTTCATATTCATAAATATTATTTATGCATGGGAAAGTGAGGTGGAAGACTTTAGGAATTAGATCACCTTATGGGGTGAATAGAAGGATGCCTAATCATGATCCATGCATGGTAAAATATCCATCAAAATATATATTTCATCCATTAGATTTTGAAGTATTCATTATATATTCATTTGGGAAGGTTGTGGTAAGAGGCTCAATCATGACAAGAGGTGTTTCTATGAGTTGATCCGTTATCACCTATCCCTTAATGGCCTTTTGATGTACATATTCAATGTAAAATTCAATAAGAAACATAATAAACTTGGACTTTCATCTTGTGAGGGTGGATTTAAATATAAAATATTTAAGATGATCCACCTTAGTAATGAGTTGGAATTGATTGTTAAGGATATAGTGTCAAATTTTTTGCAAAGTAAAGGTAATGGGTAAGCAGGATTTTTTAATTAGAGTATAATTCAACTCATATGAGATAAAAGTGAGACTAAGATAATAAATTTCTTTCTCTTTTCCCTCATCAATGTATTATCTAAGTAGGTCACCTATTGCACAAAGAGTTATGGATATATGTAGGATCAAGGGCCTTCTTGTGATAGATGGTGATAACATAGTTGGATTTGCCAAATATTGCCTGAGATTATTGAAGGCATGTTTACATTTAGATTCTAATTAAAATTGGTCCCCTCCTTCAAGAGATGAGTAAAGGGGTGAAATTTAGCCATGAGCTAAGAAATAAATCTCTAAATAGATTGAAACTTACCCTAAAGACTCCTACGCTGCTTCAGATTGTGATGGGGAGGCATATCCATTATAGCTTTGAATTTATCTAGATCCACTTCTATGCCTTTCCTAGAGATGATGAAACCCAATAACTTATTCAAGGTTATGTAAACTACACATTTCTTGGGATTTAATCTAACTTTATACTCTCACATTCTCTTTAAAATCCTTCTTAAGACATCATGATGTGATAATATAAGTTGAGACTTACATAGGATATTATCCATATAATATTCAACTCTATCATGCATCATATCATGGAAAATAACTATCATTTCCCATTGATAAGTAGCACCAACATTTTTGAGACTGAAGGGCATGAATTCATACTAGAAGGTCCCCCATAGAGTGATGAAGGCTTCTTTATGTTGATTTTTAGCCATGATTTTGATTTGATTATAGCCCAAAAAACCATCTATGAGAGATAAAATTTCATATCTATCTATTTAATATATGATCATATCAATATTTGGAAGAGGGAAGAAATCTTCGGTACATGCCTTGTTAATGTCTTAGAATTCCATATAAATTTGAATCCCTCCTTGTGGCTTATACATAGGAATAATATTGGATATGCAATCAAAATAATTGATGGGTTAGATGAAGCTTGATTCTAAGATTTTTGTAGTTCTTCCTTAACTAGTAAGGCCACTTTGGGGTGAATATTTCATATTTTTTGCTTGATTAGTTTAGTGTCAGGATGAACAAACAAATGATACACAACTGAGGAGGGGTCAAGCCCAATAATGTCAAAGTAAAACCATGTAAAAACATCTATGTATTCCTTGAGAAAATCAATAATAATTTGATGCTCCTCATGTGTGAGATTTGCCCCTAGTTTGATGATTTTGGTATTTTATTTAGTTTTAATGTTAACTTTGATCACCTCCTTAATGAAATAGGGTGATTGATCCTAGATATAAAGGGGTAGTGACTAATTTGGGATATTTGAAGCAAAACCATTTGGGAGTTCTATATCTATTTTGGTGTATTCTTTTGATTTATATGGAAATTCTTTTTGATTTTGAGGTGACTTTTCTTCTTTAGACTGCTCTTTCTCAATTTGGTCAAGGGGGTATTCTTACTCCCAAAAATTAGATATGTTACAAATATTAATAGAAAAGCCTTTCTTATGGTCATTGAAAGGCATGAAATCTTGAGATTCAATAAGTTTTAAGATTGCATCATAATTTTGAAACATATCAAAGGAAAAATATTGATGTTGATCTCAATCAATAAAAGAGGGATAGCAGAGGGACATGTTGATGTGGAAATAGTGGTGTCAGGAAAAAGGTTTGTGTTAGTAAGCTCCTCGTAGCGACTATAAACTGAACTTGTTTCAATTTCTTCATAAAAAAGAGACTCCTCAAGGACTGAATCAGTATCCACAATAATATTATTGAAGTCATTTTCAATAAGTTTATACCCTAAAATAAGATATTTTGAAATTTATTGAACTATTATGGGTTCAATCTTTCCTTAATCATGTCTCCTTAGTCCATTTCCTTGATAATGCATATTTTGTAATAATTTATGGATGCAGGGGTATCTCTTTATAGGAGATGTGAGGGCTTCATCTTCTCGAATAAGCCATGATTCATTTGATTCATTAATATATTCTTATAATAATAGTCCTACACTAGATAAGGTCATTGGTCCAAATTGATAACTGATAGGATTGATCTTTTGCATAGTTAGAGACCTATAACTACATGGGGAAAGAGGTAAGTCACCTATATAGAAGGTCTTCTATTAATCTTCCCCATAGCCTATGGATGTGATTTTTGGATGAGTGACTTCAGGTAATGGATCTTTAATAGGCACAATTTTATCTGGGCATATAGATTTGTCAACTACTAGTCATAAAATGGAATTATCCATGCTAAGACAATAATATAAAGATTGGGATTGATCCATTTGACAACTATGAAAATGATCAATTTCCTTAGGAATGTTGACATCCATGCCTAAGTGAGGTAATTTTAGACATAGATGAAGGTTATATGGGATATCTTTCATGCCATGGATCCAAGGGTGACCTAGCAGTATATTATAGGGTAAATCAACATCCATAACATGAATCAAAGTTTGATGTACCACAATTCTCATAGTAACAGGAAGGTAGATGGTACTTATGGATGGTTGTTCATTATCATCATATGATTTTATCATGATAAAAGTAGGCCCTAAAGAAGCTTAAAAATTTCCCAATTTCTTTAAGAAATCTAGATTACATAAGTTCAATACAGACCCTCCATCTATGAGTACTCAGGCAATGCAGTGATTAGATATAAAGACTTCTATGAATAAGGGGTAGTTATGATGGGGGCCAATGGGAGGCATATCCTGGGCACTAAAGGTGATTTTATGAGAAGGGGATAAATGACCCATTAATGCCTATAATTGATTGGTGTCAATATCTTTAGAGACTTTTAGGTCATTTAAAATGTGATTGAGTATCTTCTGATGCATAGGGGATGTTTTGAAAAGTTTCATTAACAAAATTTGAGAGGGTGTCTTCTCAAGTTGTTTAATTATATCATAGTATTTATCATAAGATACCAAAAAAAATTATAAATATTCCATTTTTGAGATGTAGAGGTAGATGGGTCCTTTGGGGGTGCCCTAAGAACTATGAGTTTACTATGTTTGGTAGTAACCACATAAAAAATAGTGGCCCAATTAATCTTTAATATGATGGGTGATGGTGAAGTATAATATTGAGGGATACATATTTTTATGGTTTTGATTTAGTGATATATAATTACATGATAATTAGTGTGATTGGAAGAGGAGGCTTGACCCTAGTCTCTTGGTGGATTCCTTTTTCTCTGATCATGCTTAGGTAGGGGGTCCTGATAAATGCCTAGCTATTGATTTGTAGATTGATTTGAAGTACCCTCCCCTTCTATTTAAATATCACCCTTTTTGATGAGGTCATGAATATAATGCTTTAATTACATATACCTCTATTTGTCATGACCTTTGACTCGGTGATACTTGTATAATTCATCTTCATGGTGCCAATCAGGTCAAGGTTGATGATCATCCAAAGGTTAGATTTCAATAAGAGTGATCATGTTAGTAACAATCAATTTCTCAAGGGCTATTTCAATGGGTACTCCAAGGTTAGTGAGAGGTCTTTCTCTATTCTGAGGCTTTAATTTACCTCATGGTACTTGAATAAAGTAGATGTTCTAATGATCTATAGGATTCCTCTTTTATACCATTTGAATGTGTTGTTTGGAATATTTAACCCCATCTCCCATAAAATTCTTATTCTTGTTGAATATTTTTGACATGCCCAAAAAAGAATCATCTTGGTTTTGATTGTGTTCATTTTGGGAATATAATTTAATTGTTCCCTTTTTAATGAGTGCCTTTTTTATTTTCATCCCCTTTTCAATAATTTCATCAATTTTTTTTGGCATATTAGAGTTTCAACTGATATTTTAGCTCAACATTAAGACTATTAACAAATATTTTAGGTAGCTCTTTTTTTAGTACTATGCATAAAAGGTAGCTTGCTAAGATTCTCCATCATTGTAAGAAAGATTCCAAGCTTTATCCATTTCTTTTTTTAGTTTTGTAGAGGTCTATGATAGAGACGTCATGTTCAATATTGAATGAGAAATGTCTTGCAAAATTTTTAGTTAATTCTCTAAAACAAGATATTGAACCCTTTGCTCATCGATAATGTTACATCAAAAGATATCCTTATCTACTACTTACATCATAATCCCTTAACTATGTGGATAAATTATATGCTATTCATGATACACATAAGAGTATTTAAATAGTCATGATCATTTTATTCAAATTATTCCAATCTAATCATATCATTATATTTTTCTTCTGATTATCATTTATCTTATCACTTTGACCATTATAGGTGCATAGGTTTTTTATGGCTTCTTCATTTTTAAAAAGTCATTATATCATTATATGTACATTTTCATTGCTTCTCTTATTTTTAATCTATATGATAGGTTAAATCCTTGATTTATGCTTGCCAATCAATCAGTTAACCATTTGCATAATTAAAAAATTAAATCCACCTTAATAGGGAAAATTATTTGGGCATGCCAATTTTTTCATCTACTCTACTAGGGTAATTTATTTACATATTTTTACCATCATCTTCAGGACCCTATACCATCATTTCTCCCTACTAGGTTAAATTCTTCTAATTCGAAGCCCAAAACTTTTTGCCCTGTTTAGGGCAAGTTAAAGTGTGTCGCTTATTTTATGATTCATCATTCCCACTTCTCCCCATCTTAAGGCCAATTAAATTATATTATTTTCAAATATTAGAAATCAAAGTGTGCAATCATTAGTTAGAGTGGCATAATTTTATCCATGGGTTAATCTCTTCTTCCATTCTACCTTCTTCTCTATTTTTTGAGAGCGCATCCATGTCCTTCATGCCCTCTCAAAGGGGAATCATGGGTTAATAATTATTTATTCATCTAATATTTTTTTTTTTAAATTCATTATTTGAAAATTAGTTAATTTAGTAGCATCTCATAATTATTTCTCAAAGAAGGGCAAAATGTAGACATTTAATATCAGACACTTTGTGTTGATTTTAATCATCCCTAGTTTTGTTTAATTCTACTTCATCATTAATATTCATCATCATTATTCATGGTTTACTATTCACATATTTATTAATTTAATTAATAAAAATTAATTAAATAATCATTATTTAATAATAAATTCCATAGATTTTGAATATTTATAATTTTTATAAATCCAAATATATAATTATACTCACCTCATGAGGTTATTTTCCACTCCATTTCCCTTTACAAATTTCAAAGATGCCCTAGGCTCTACATGTCCCCCATCATTGGAAAATTATAATATTATCTTCCTCATATTTCTAATTTAATAATTCATCTCATATTCCACTCAATTCTACTTACCAATTTTATACTAAATCTTCCTCCCAAATGAATTTTATATTCATTTGTCAGTCCCACATGTTCTCCACTCTAATTTTTAAGTCAAAATTACCATTTTTAATTAAAAATTATCTTTTATCCTCATCCCTTGATTGTTATCTCAATATGGATGTTTCACATTCATTTAAAAAGTCTATAAATTAGAGGTTCCTCCTCTAATTTAAATAATTTCTTGATCCTAATCTTACTATGCCAAAATTCCTCTAGTAAGATCCAATATTTGTAAGGTTATTATACAAAAATAACCTTAGAAGCTTCAATATTATTTTATTAATTTATAAATCAATCCAAGTCCACATTAATCAAGGTGAACAAGGGAAGATGCTTGCCACAAGGAACTAGCATTGCCAAAGACTTCTAACTCACAAGCTGAGCTCAATCCTACTTCAATCGATTCGTAAAAAGATAAATCACAAGGTGAATAGTCATTATTTTCTTTTTTTTATTCCTTATTTAAATTTTTATTTTCTCACCCCCAATATAGGGATACTAGATGTTTTCATGCTCTAATATTTTTTTGATTTGTGATCATATAAGTTGGCTCTTCCTCTAGTATATCAAATCCCTAACTACACTCACACCTTTTTTGTGTTTGAAATGTAGTGTGAATTATTATTCTCTCCACTTTTAATATATATATTTTTGAGGTCTAATAAGTTCTTGGGATTTCTAAAGAGGATCACAAGAGGTCTAAGAAGGTTTGGAAATTGATTATATGATAAGAGTTGATTTGATTATGAGATTTTGATAGATCAACTTATGACATGCTATTAAAATCTCATAAATAGTTTATATTAATAGTAAGTGTGGCTTATATCCTCATGTTTCCACAAATTTTGATCATGTTTCATCATACTGATGCTTTATGGATATATATTTCTCTTCGATGTTGTTATTCATTCCAAACCCTAGGATATGTTTTCTACATCTAACCATGCATATATGCATTAAATAATAATATTTTCTTCTCAAAATTTTCAAAATTTCAAATATATAGATAAAATAACTAAATATATCATATAATATTCTAATTATGACATCAATGTCACCCTTTCTATTGATCATCCTTATTACCTCCAAAATTGACATGTTCATTAGTAAAATTAATCTTTGGTATGATATTTCTCATTCTTAGTAATCAAGATACTTTAGTAATCTTGTGATATTATGATAATTATTTTTATATTCCCATTGATGTTGATACTCTTACTCTCATGGAGGGGTATGTAGATGTATTGGTTATGACCTTGGCATTACTCTTGTAGACTTGTAATTTTGGAAGATTATGTGTTTTCATTTTTTTCCTTTAGGTGACCCATGATGTGTTTTGATTCCATACACTAACATACATCCTTAATATTTATTTCTATAGTCATTTTTAGTAATAGTTGAATATGCACATATTTTCTCTTTTCATTGCCTTAGGTGCTTAATTTGTAAAATGTTGTCTTTTAAGTGTGATAATTATGTTTTACGGACTATATATCTATTTTGGTATTGGTTGGATATGATTTTGATATTTTTAATAGACATTCATGATGAAATATGAACTATTTGTTAAATTATATGCAAAATTCTTTGCTCGTTCGATGATTCTTGATGAAAAGTGTGTTCATTATGTAGTACTACTGAGAATGAGATAACAACAACTATGTTATTTGAAATGAACTACTTATCTTGTGATTGTGTAATTGCTCCTCTTATGACAATAATTAAGTGTGACTTGGATTATTTTGTATGAATAATTATAAATTAAGGGAATATGTTTGATTTTTACATTACCTAGTTGTTCAAAAACTCTTAAATAAATGTTATTATCTTGGCTCTATCATGTTGAGTCATAGTTGACATGAGATATTTTTTCAAAAGAGATGATATGATTAAGTGAATATGTGATTTTTTGAAATGTTTAACCTTACTTAAACCTTTTTTATCATTAAAATAAATGTGATTAGATAATAATAATAAAATTGTTATGTATAAAGTTTAAATATTGTTTGGATTTTGAAAATTAATATATTTTTTGTGGTAAATTTTTTTAAATATCATGTAAATGATGTTCCTTTTAAATTTTATAAGATTTGAGTTCTTGGTAGAGATTTTATTGATAAATTTTTGATCTAAAATAGTTATTTTTTGAAAATTTGAATATTTTATTGTAATGATAAGTTAAATAAAATATCCCTAAATTCTAACAATTTAATTTGAAAAATGAATACTTTTGGTTGTGAATAATGTTTTGTTGTTGGAAATAATATTTTAATGTTTAGTCTAAGCATGATTTACATCTTTTCTAATGTATTAATATAATGTTGCCTTGCCTCTAGAATTAACATTATTTTTTCCACCTTATTGCCTTGTTGAAACTACATTACCTTATTTTTATATTGAGTTCAATTCTATTTAAGGGGAGGGAGATGTAGTGGGGTATATGTAGGATAATGGGGGATAAATTGGGAGGTATAAAGCGACACTTTTTTTTTTTTTTTTTTGAAAATAAAAATAGTTAAACGAACTTGGAGAGAATGTTAGAGACACTTCAGAAATGAATTTGACAATGACATAAAAACATGAATTATAGCATTTTGAATGTAATTTATAAATATATAATTTTTTTCAATACCTAGATGATAAAAGTGTGTGAAATAGATGTGTTTATGACAATATGTTGGTCATTTTTTTCTAAAAAGATAAGGAGATTACATGTGTACGAACACACTTTTTTAAGTAAATGAATATGTTTTTGTATGACACTTAATATATGGATAGGTGAAATGTCAAATATTTTTGAGAATAGTTTTTATTAATTTTTGTTATATATATAATTTTTAAATTCAAGACAGCTAGAAAATTGAAACTACAAGTGTACAAACATAATTTTTTGACCTTAACTTCATGAAAATCAATTTTTTTTAAAGCATAATTGAAATAATATAGATTGTTGAGATATAAGTTTTATAAGAATTTGATTAATATTAAAAAAATTATAAGTAAATTTGTGATGATATGTATATATAATATAATGAGATATGTTATGTAGAGATTAAGTAATAATTATAAATAATATTCTAACATTAAAAAAATTATATATTCTAAAACTATGATTTTCCTTATACAAACCCATATAATTTAAAATAATAATAATAATAATAATAATAATAATAATAATAATAATAATAATAATAATAAAAGCTACCTGATCAGATGTGTCGATAAAGATGAAAAAAACCCCTAAATTTCTTCTAAATCCCCTTGGCTAGTCCATGGTAGAGTTTGGACCATGTTTGGGACCCCTAGGCCTAAAATTGAGTCAAATTTAGAGGTAAAGTGGAAAAAAAATCTAAATATGAAAAAGGCGTATGCCCTTTTCACACCAAATTTTTCCCTCATCAATGTTTTTGCCCAATTTTTATGGATCTCAAAGGGTGTGCATGATTTTGAAAGCATGCACTCCCTTTGTGATTCATGAGTTTCTCTTGAATTTACCATAAAAATTACTCATTTTTTTTGTTGTTTCAAAATTACAAGCTGGTTTTTCTATTGTAACTATACACATTTGGTAAATTATTCATTTACTTTGTTTGAATCACTACAAATTATTCAAGTTTAAATCTATAATTGTCTTTTTTAGGTAGGGATAAATAATGGGGTTGGGAAGTCATCACAAAATATCAATAAAAGAGTTAAAAAATGAGGAAATTGAAGAAAAAATAAAAAAAATAAAGAAAAAGACAAGTAGATAAGAGAGCATCCAAAAGGGATTCTAGGCAAGGTGAAGGTACTTCCTCTACACTTGGTAATATTTCAAATGAAAATAAGTTTCCCATTTATATATAATTTATTTTAAATATGTCTTTAAATGAGATAAGATAACCCAATAAATCCATGTTGCATGATGAAATTCAAATTTAGAGCATGTAAGTAATGAATTTGTAATGAATGATGAAACATATGGACAAACAATATAATGAAACATCCATTCATAATGAATTTTTTGAGTATGATGATAATCAACATCAATTAATGACCTTGAATCATGTGTCTCCTAATAAAGAGGAATTTAATTCACCTATAGGGTCTAATGTAGATAGTCAACCCTCTACTATCCTTACTATGGTTGAAGTGTTAGTGTTCTAGATTTACACCCTAGTTGAGGATGGGATTGTTCAGATCTTCTTACTCAAATATAGTCCAATATGGGACCGATATTAGGCTATGGGAATCCTAATAATGGATCAAACCTCTAGAAAATGTTGGCTTCCTTCTAGATCTATCACCTATACTAAACTGAAACTAGAACTTTCTTGGAAAAGGGAGAGAGATTTTGACAATAACTTATAAAAGCATGTAAAAGAGGTGATGCACCAATGATTTTATCACTCAAAATAACATAATACATACTATGAGACACTTTCACGACCAAATAATATCAATCTCACATAAATATTTTAAAATAAGGCATTAATCAGTTATCAAATTAGCAAGAGAGGGCAAATATCTACTTTCAAGCTATAAAAAATAAACTATAAATTGCACTTATAATGACATGTAATAAATACTAATCACTTTTTGAAGGTGATAAAAACTTAGACATAAGTAAGGAATATACATTCACTTAACCACAATACATGAATCTATGGAACACACTTCAATCTAGCTTAGAAAATGATGGAATTCAATCTCTACTATAACAAAAAGGTATCACAATATAAATTTTGGTGAAGTCTAGTCATACCAAAAGGAGGGGTCTATTTTAAATCTTGGAAGCCTATATTTATTTTTGAGAGAGAGAGAGAGAGAGAGAGAGAGAGAGAGAGAGAGAGAGAGAGAGAGAGAGAGAGAGAGAGAGAGAGGAGAGAGAGAGAGAGAGAGAGAGAGAGAGAGAGAGAGAGAGAGAGAGAGAGAGAGAGAGAGAGAGAGAGAGAGAGAGAGTTGTGCATTGAAAAAGGACCAACCACTTTCAATGTATTAGCATTCTCAAGGATGCTAAGTCATGGTATCATCAATAAGGAACAAATTATATAAAAGAATTAAATATTCATTATCCTTATCCATCTACATGGTATCTTCTTAGAACTCCATGATATTGTCTAATGATTTGCTGACAAGGATCATGTCTTGGAAATGGTAGAAATATGCCACATCTACTTTAGGTGGCCAACTATCTCTATTCATTGAAAAGTGACCTTGATCATAGGTGAGACATGTCTCCCTATGATCATGTTTACATATATATTTTTTTCAACTCAAATATGGGTCCATTCTATAGATAGAAAACCAATCTCAGATCATTGGTTTTCACATAGTCACAACATTCATAAAAATTTGTAAACTATTTGACCTTGCTTCACAATTAATGGTCTTTATGTTAGGTTCAAATGACCTATTTTACTTATATATAGATCTTTTAGCAATGATTGGTCCCACTAGTTTCATCTGGATCATATTCGAGCTCTGGTTATTTTGAATTTACATACCCAAGTCAGAAAATGCCCCATTGACTTCTATAAAAAATGTCCAGGTTTGCCTTTGCTTGATAGGTCATAAAAAATTGACTCAACCGATTTCATTATGCCCAAATATTTTTATTCTTATTGGTCCCATAGATTCTACTAACTTATTAACTCTACTCACACCATTAAATCTTTGTTGTACAAATGCATACGTGTCCTTGATTTCCTACCAGAAGATCCCTTTGACATGTTGACATGATCATAGACCATATAATCAAGATATAATAGTTTATTCACACCATAGATCTCCTTGGTCCCACTTTACTATCTATTTTTGTGCTCCATCATATCATTGGTATGATTAAATGGTTGATCATTGATTTAGTTTAGGCTCATCCTTTTGTCAGTAAACATGTACCATTGGATCTTAAATCGATGAACCTACACCATTGAATCATGTCCAACTTGTAGATATTTAAATGCTTTAACTTGGGCACATTTTAAATTATTTGACTCTAGCATGGATCATTAGATCTTATGTGGCAATACATAGGCTCACATAGACCATTAGATATTGATCAACTTTGAACCTTTTAAGGGCCTTTTGAACCCAAATATTTACTTGTTGTGGCTTTAAATTTGACATCCAAATAATCATTACTATATATTTGAAAACTAATGGTCATCTTCTGTGCTTGAATTTGACACTTTCAAGGCTATCCTAGACTTTTTGAATTCAAACAACTATTTTCTATAGCCTAAAATTGAAATTTGCACAACTATCTAGATCAAAAATTCTATGGGTTATTTCCTTCCAAAAAAAATTTGGACATTTTTTTTGGGGAACCTTCCTTGAAAAAATACCCTTCAAAAACATTAAACTGGACAATTTTTCCTAGAAATGACCCTTCGAGAAAATTGTATAGGGCACTTTATCGAGAGAACAACTCATCAGGACTTTGTCTATGACACTTTCTTGAAAGAAATATCCCTTCAAGATTTTCATTTCATCCAACTTGTTGAAGAATTATCCTTTATGACTTCTATTTAGGATACCTTCCTAAAGAAATTCCCTTTGAAACCTTGAATTAGGACCAAAATGTCAAAGAAATAGCCCTTCAAGAAAAAGAATTAGGGCACTTTGTTGTAGAAATATCCTTTGGGCATTTTATTTTAGACCATTTTCTTGAGAAATTATCCTTTGGAAAAATTTTATAGGGAACTTTGTTAAGATAAGGATCCTTCGGAAATTTTTCTTCAAACAAAATGTCTAAAAGAATTAAGGTCTTCGAGGAAATTGTTCAGACAATTTTCCTAAAAGAATATGCACTTAAACTTTTACTGTGGACAAATTTTCCAAAAAATAAGTCTTTGGGTAAATTATTGAAGAAAAAATTCTCTAAATCTTTTGCTTCAGACATTTTGTCTGAAAGAATTCATGCCTTCGAAAAGTATCTCAGATAATTTGTTCAAAAGAATTTAACACTTAGCCAAAAAAGGGTCTTGAAATAATTTAGCTTGGCAAAACAAAATCCTAAAATAATTTCCAAGAAAATAATTAGCCCAAAAAGGTTTTGTACTTATATTTTCCAAGGTCTGTAAGCCCTTCTAAACTTGTACTTGAACTGTTGTTTAATCTTTGAAGGATGAAAAGAACTATGAAAATATGAATCTTATACAGACCTATTCCATGACCTTAAACTTCATGGTTTCATCATGAAGATTATTATTATTGATTCATTAGACCAATATTAAATAAATATCCTTCTCCTTCCATTGAACTCTTGGACTATGCATATTTTTGGTATGTAAAACAAATTTGGTCAACATCTTTAGTGACTTGGCTGGGGAGCATGCCTATTATTCTTGACAACTCAGATCATTTACATGAATTTTGAATCATAATAAATAAAACATAGAAAATTTACATGACTAAAAAATATCCTTTTGAATTTCAAATACAAAATAATTCCAAAAAATAAGGAAAGAAATAAATTGAAAAGGAAACTAATCCTAATAAAACAAAGGCAGCTAACTATTAAATAGTTGTACAACAAAAACACTTATTTGGGACAAAAGAAAGGAAAATAACTAATGTGTTATAAAAAAACTTAGAGAAATAAAATTTGTAAAATGGGCTTATATTTCCTTAATATCAATGCTTGATATGTATCCCATTGACTAGGATAGGAATTTCTTCACCATTCATCCTTATGAGATAGAAAGTATTATGGGATTCACAACTAGAGATTGTATATGGACCACTCTAGAGAGAATAATTTTTTTTATGCTTTCATATCTTAACTCTAACCTCATTCCACTTGAGGACCAAATATCCTTATTGGAATCTCTTGAAGAAGCTCCTTTGTCAAAAGATCTATTTGCCATTGCTTGATGGGCTTCCATAGCTAACATGGACTGATGCCTTATCTCTTCTAGCTCCATGAAATCAACATATATTATTTCCATTGGCTCATTTTATAAAATATCAAGTTGATGCATCACTTTTACAGTAGGTAATTTAAGAGAAATAGGCATTATTGCTTCCTTACCATATACTAGCTTATATGGAGAATTAGCTATGGACATTTTATAGGTGATCGTGTTAGCCCATAGAGCTGACTTCAATTTTAGATTCCATGATCTCTAATTATCTTTAATAACCCTCCTTATGATCTTCAATAAATTCTTGTTAGTGGATTTTTCAAGGCAATTACCTTGTGAATAATAGTTTTATGAGGTACTGAGGAAAAAATTATGTTGAACTGCCCACTGGCTGATCTTAGATCCTAAAAAATCCATAACATTATCATAAATTATAGTTTAAATGACCCCAAATTTGGTGAGCAAACCTTATTATAATTAAAAAAACATTGGTTGTATTAGCTTTTTTTAATTCCAATGTGTCTATCCATTTGGTAAAATAATATGTGACAGTTAGGATTCACTTGTGTTCTGAGCTTGAAGGGGCATTGATGAGACCAATAAAGTCCAATCCTGATTGGACAAAGGGTTGATTTACTAAAATTTGTTAGAGAGGTAATGTTGTAATCTTTACCATTCTAACAAACATGACACACTGTCTACATTTTTTAGTCCATACATGACAATCACTAAATAAACTTGGCCAATAATACCCACCTCTCATGATCTTATGGGTTGTGATCCTTGCCAAATAATGTCTTCCAACATGTCCATCAAATAATTTCTCAATCAACCTCTATGTTTGACCTAGTTATATACATATTAGTAGTATGTCATTGATATTCTTTTTTAACAACACATTATCAACAAGAAGAAAAGGAATTGATTGAAATATAAAATATATCCTCTTTGAAGGAGTGAGATGAGAAGGATAAAAACCATCCTGTAGATATCTTACGATATCTTGGAACCAACTAGAAGGTGAAGAATAATCATTTACAAGTTCTTCTTCATTTGACATCATAAGTATCCCATTAGTCTCCTACAAGTCTTGTGCTAGATGTTCATCAAGTCCTTTACCTCTAACTAGCTTCATGACCTTGATCTCAATATCATATTCCACGACCTTGGTTATCCAACCAACTTTCTTATCATTTATATCATTATTTAAAAGGAAGTCTTTGACACTTGGATGTACAAAAATCAAGTATATATTATTATTAAACAACAAGTACCTAAACAATTTAAGATACCTTATGACTAAAAGTAAATGATTTTTAACAAAATAATACCTTATTTCATATTCTTCTAAGCCTTTATTAAAAAAGGATATTGGCTACTCTAAAGTGTATTTACTCTGCTACATGAGAATACCTAAAACTGTGTCAATGATATCATAGATGTATAAGAATAAATATTTTGTAAAATTAGGGTTCATGAGTGTAAGAGCACTGACTATAGCTTTCTTGATCTCTTTAAAGCTTCTTATTCCTTCTTTGGACCAACTAAAACTTTGACCCTTATTTGGCATAGTTATGAGTGGATTGGCTAATGTAACAAAATTTAAGATGTATTTTCTTATGAAATTAATCTTGCCTAAAAATATTTGCAAGGATTTATTGTGCTTAAGTAATGAAAGTGCAAGAATTTATTCTATCCTATCAGGATCTATCCTTGTACCATTTTTTGAAATGACATGTCTAAGAAGCCTACCTTCATGAATAGAGAAAACACACTTTTTGGGATTCAAAGAAACTCCAAATTCCCTATATATTTCAAACATTTGTTTAATATGAATCATATGATCATCTCTACTATTAGATATTATTGTTATGTCATCCAAATAAAAAAGAATAAACTTGCTGATGAGACCCTAAAATGCCATGTCCATAACCTTCTGAAAAGTGGCTCCAACATTAGATAAACTAAAAGATATATATTTTTTATGAAAATTTCCCCCACTTTGTGGTGAAGGATATTTTGAAATGGTATTCTTCTTTGACCAAAATTTGGTTATATCCATTGTAACCATCCAACAAGGAAAACCTTTATAAACATGCAACTAGTTGTAAAATTTGTTCCATTGATGGAAATGGATAGTGGTCTTTAAGAGAGGCCTTACTCAAGTCATGAAAGTCAGAATATAGCCTTATTTTACCATTATTATTCCATATTGGAACAAGTTTTTCCACCCAAGTTGAGTGCTTAATTGGAAATATTATAACTAACTCAATGAGCTTGTGAAGTTCAACTCTCATCAAAGTTTCAAGCTTTGGGTTAATATACCTTTGTCTCTATCTAAATAACATGGTCTAATATTATAATGCAATGGTATGTTGAGATAGACTTATATCAAATAATTTAAGGTCACTATACTTCCATGCAAATACATCTATAAAACTTTAACATAACTCAATAAAAGTTTCTTTCTCTAAAGATGTGCAAACTTTGCCTAGCTTTAAAGTATTTCCAATGGAAATATCCACATTTTTATAATGTTCTTCCTTGGTTGACAAAGAAAACTTTTGTTTTCTCAATTCATCATATCTACCAAATGTGTTTTCAAGGGTGATCAACCCTTTAGGACACTTATTTGTCTTTAATTGCACAATTTGGTCACCATAATATTGTGAATGCTTGTTTTGGTTCCTTAAGGAGAATTTAGCTTCCTCTTGTAATAATCTGACAATCTAACTATCATATTTAAATACTTGCCAAATATCATGGTTATTTGGGATAGACTGTCTCACAACTATGTTGATGTGTGATTGAACTTTTTCATTTTTTATGTCATCTAGGATACTAAATTATGACCCAATGGTATCTATCCTATCTGCATGCTTGTTTCTATTTATTGATATGGCCTAAATATTGAAAATTTTAAATTATTAAACTAGGTCCCATACTCTATGCTTATAGGACCTAAGTAGTGGGGTTTTGCATATATTAAGTCCCCTTACATGGTGAACTACCAGTTCACTATCTCCAAAAAATTGTAAAGAATTGACCTTCATCTTTCTCTCCCATTGCAAACCATGTACTAGTAGTTCATATTTAGTAACATTATTATAAAAACAAAGCTAAAAATTAAGATAAGATAAATACATTCTATTGGATAGATAAATTAACATCATTCCAACTCTAGTGCCATGTTTGTTCTTAGATCCATTAAAATATAGATGCCATAATCCATCACTAGGCTAATCATCTTTCATCAATGTTGGAATTGGTTCATAATTTTCATGAAGATAATAGACACCAAGTAATTATTATTAAATTAAATTTTAGGGATCATTTCCATGAAAATCAAAGGCCCATTCATTAAGGAAAATAAATGGGACTCCATCTAGAGGTGATTCAGATTCCACCTCACGATTTTCTAGTACCTTGTCTGAGATAAAACAATTAGTGTTCACCATACATGGCATATATGGTTCCAAATGAAATATTATAATAGGTTAAAAAGGTATTATCACCTTAGCATAATATCTGATATTAAACATTAAATATGTCTAATTAGTTGATAAATATCCTCTAATCTTTAAAGTAAAGTATCTTGATAGGCACATGGTAAACTAGGGAGGCAAGTCCACTACAACTACATATTGTTGAATGAAAACATTGGGAAAAGCATGTAATGTAAGTTTTATATATTTTATTATGCATAATTTATTCATTTTTGACCCATAGAATTGTAATACTCCTTTGGTATTTGGCTCATAGACAAGACCAAACTTGTCTACAAATTATTTGGGCATGACAGTACTACTAGCTCCATTATCTACCATACAATTATGGAATAAATAGTCACATAATATCATAGAGAGATAAAAATGAGGGGTTTTATTTTATTTAACATTGGATTTGTCCACCTTTGTCATGTTATGAATCTATTGATCAAATTGCTTTATTTGTTGGTCTAAATTGGCTAAGGCAACTCCTTATTTCTCAACTAGTTCTTCAGATACCTTAAGATCTAAAAGTTATTGAATAAGCATGTCATTTTGCCATATAATAACAAGTAAATAACACATGATAATACTAAAATTTTATATATTCAATTGTTTTATTATTATAAAATATAATCCACTAACCTTTGGCTATAACTTTTGAGTCACTGGTTGTTCTCTAGTTAGGGGCATTTGAGAAATCTTCACTCTCTTTGTATTCTAAATATTTTGTACTATAAGAATATTAACTTGATCCTTGAAACTCTTTGAAATTAAAATAGGAACACTAGAAGTATTTCTCACATATTGATCTTCCTCAACTAATCTTCTTTTAGCTCTAGTCATAGTTGTAACTTAACCATTTATGTTGCTAATTTCACCAATTTGGTTGAATGCAATGTGATCATCCAATTGATAATTAACATTGATGTAATTTGGATATCCTATAAATTTTTAAGATTATAATTTTAATGTTATATTCATGTCTTGATACTAACCACTTTAAAGAGAGAACTCTTCCTGTGTCATTTGTGGCATAGTAATATCTTGTGATACCAATGCTTGATTTTAAGTGTCATTTGGACTGGAAGTTTGCCAACCTAGATATTAAATCAAATTATTTTATGGAATAATAGATTTTGAACTAGAAGGTATATTAGGATCAAGGGCTGCATATGGCTTAGTTTAGGTTTGGATCCTTGATTTTGATAAGGTTGCCTATTATCCTTGAAACATTGATAAGGGGATCTTTAGTTATTAAAAGACCGATAAGTATTCTAGTTTTGCAACTGATAAGGTCTACCTTAGTATTTTTGTCTCTTGAGTTGAACAATCTCATTTCCAAAATCTTGTAACATGTTTTTCAGATTTCCAATCTCACTAGATTGATTAGGATGAGCTACAACTTGGACTTTTGGAGTGGAATAAGAGCTATAAATGGAATCTAGAGAACTTGAGAAGGAGAAAAATGTTGTAATTATGGGAATATGGGCATTAGAGGCCTTGGAACAAGTTTACCATCTTGTATTAAGCTATTTTTTACCTTATAGCAATTTCATAGGCATTTGGCAAGGTATTACCACCCATAGACTATATCCTGACACTTATATAAGAATTAAGGACCTTAAAATAGTAAAAAAATGCATACTCTAGGGATGGTATAACCAATTCATGGATCCTAATCCATGTCTTTTGGAATCAGAGGTTAAAAATAGACATAAAATCATGGGGGTACCTTTGTATGGTAGTCAATTATTCAACCAAAGATAAATGATTAGACTTGTCCTTAAATTGCCTAACTAAGGCTTCACCTAACTCATCCCAAGTAGCAATGGAGGTCAAAGGAAGGTTTCTATACCATTGAAATGTTTTCCCTTTGAAGGAAGTAGCAAGTAATCTGATAGCCATATTATCTTGAGTAACATTATAAATAGAACAAAGATTGCCAACATCTTAGATATGCTCAATAGTAGTAGTTTTATCCCATTCTATAGAGAAGAAAGGGATAATTTGTAGTGAAGAAATAGGGATGTCATCATATTGGGCTAAATTCAAGGGACTACCCCTATTAAATGGGATAAACACTTGATTTCTGATAGCCATTTAGGCAAAAGGGATTTGGATTATGGGGACAATAGATTGGACTAAAATAATAGAATGACCAGAAGATGAATGTTAATTTGGAGGATAAGGTATTGTACTATTGAATCTTGATATTTTATAATAAGTATAAAGAAATTCAATATGTTCAAAAGGAGTATCTTTAATTGATGGTCTTATTGTACCCTTTGGCATGAAATCACTATCTCGAAGATGCTATGAATTTTTAAATTTGAAGGATCTTCAACTTTTGATGATGGTAGATCTCTCTTGCTACTAAAATTTCTTATTCTCAATCTTTAAACTTCAATTATACCAAATAAATTGAGTCCCACTAGGCATGCCAAAACTATTGGTGTACTAGATTTTCACCATAGATGACAAGGGGATTATTTATATTTTCTTACTCAAATATAGTCTAACACAGGATTGATCCTAAGTTGTGGGTATCCTAATAATGATTAGACCTCTAGAGAAGGTCAACTTCCTTCTAGATCTCACTTATACTAACCTAAACTAACATTTACATAGAAAAAGGAAGGGATTTTGATAATAAATTATAAAATCATGTAAAAATGGCGATGCACCAATGATTTGATCACTCAAACTCACACAATACACATTATGAGACACTTTCAAGACCAAATAATATCAATCTCACATAAATATTTTAGAATAAGGCATTAATTAGTTATCAAATTAGTAAGAGAGGTCAAATATCCACTTTTAATTTAGAAAAATAAATTATAAATTGCACTTATAATGACCTATAAGAACTACTAAGTGTAGGCATCTAATTTCTAACACCATTTGTGTTGAAATTGTCAATCTTACTCAAATTACATGCAAATGCACATTTTAGGTCAAAATTGATAAAACGTGCTAAATAGTTAAAACTTGTCATTTACAAGTGCCAATTTAGGTCAAAATATCCCTAAATAGGGCATTTAATTTTATGGGCCAACTAAATTTGATTAGATCATTTCGAGTCAAAATGATAATTTTGCCATTTAGTGCTCTAGATCACTCTTTTCTTCTAATTCATTGGTACACATCATGTACATTTATTATTTGTTTTTGGCAACATCCTAAATGGGAATATAGCTCCAATGCATCTAACATCACTTTCTAGTTCCTCTCCAATCAAATTATAACCCATTAATATGATTTTTTGACCATTTTGATTAATTAAGGTCTAATTTTCAAATAATTGTATAAATGTTGATTAACCTTGATTAAGGATAATTAATCTAAATTAAGAGCTTAAGTGTATTTTCCATGAGATTTGTCAAATATTTCTTTTTGAAAATTGATTCCTATTAACTACATCATCATGTGACATCATTTCTTGGGAAGACATCCCAGGCCACAAATATTAGGATTATGGGTCACCCATGCCTAGTTAATGCCTCCCATGCCTCTTAAATGCTCCTTATTCCAAGGTCATGATGAAGATAATTATGGATTTAATTCCAAATATTAGTATTATCCATGGCCACACATCTCAATCTTGAGATGGATGGTCATGGTTGATCCTGACCAATCTCAAAAATATATAAATAGAGAGGCCATGGACATGAATTTTAAGCTTGAATATTAAAAAATTAATATGTTAAATTATTTCCATAAGGTTTTGCATTTGATCATAGATTTTTCTTGCAAGCTTCATTGATAGGCTAGTTTAGTGATTTGGAATCAAGATCCTAGCTTTTATGGAGTGTTTTTGAGGCATTGGAGGAGATTAGCACCATTGTTAACAAAGACAAGGATGCTTGATCAAGGGAGAACATGATTTTGAGCCACATAGGTATGGTGAATCCATTTGGGAAGGTAATATTATGTTCCTTTTTTCATGTGTTTCTTTCTACCCTTTGTAATTCCCATAGGAATAGATAGGCTTGGTTAGTTAATTCTTTGTGCATGTTTCATTATTTATGGACTAATGCTTGACTAAATTGCTTTGTAATCCTCTCTACATATTGGCATGCCTAGTGGGATAAGATACATCTCACACCTAAATAAGATCATTTTACAACTTTAAAACATTCATTTGGATCCTTAAAACTCTTGCAAATTGATTTTATAACTTTATTTTTCCATTTTTGTTTGCCATGGTTTTACACAGTAACTTACATCAACAAGTAATACCGACATTAGTTACTTGGCTTAATCGATGTAGGTTAGTAAAACCAACATCATTTAGATCTCGATTAGCCAAAGTAACCATTGTCAGTTTTAATAACCGATATCAATCACTATGTTTTTCTTAAAACACAAACCTGAGATCTATTTTCTAAAGTTTATTATTTCAAGTTAAAAAGAGATTCAAAGCTAAAGGACATGCTAACATTATTGCTATAGGACCAAGCTTGATATTTTCTTAGAACATGTTTAAATCAACTTTACATGCTTAAAAATCAATTAGGAACTTTGTTTTGGTGTTTAACAAAGAATTTAGATGTTTTGGTGAATGTTTTCAAAGTTTGAAACTAAGACCAAGGGGCCAAATGAACACCACCAAATATTTCATTTTGGCTTAAAATTGAACAAACTTTTCAATTCTTGTTTGTAATACTTGTTTACTTAGGTTTTATTTGGCAAAAAGAGGAAAGTTGCATGTATTCTCATCTATTTGTCCACTTTAGGGAACCCTTGGAATCAAAATTTCCATTCCTATTGCAAATAGCCTAGTCCAAGGCTTAGAAATAATGTCACCTAAAGCACTCCCCAAAAGCTCACCAAATTTTGAGTGATCTTGAAAATGACCCTAAAGTCTTTCTATTCTATGCTTTCTTGATTTTAATGTAAACTTAGCTTATGAGGGGGACATCATTACCTCTCATGAGTTTTTTAGGGAAGATTTAACCTAGGGTTTCACATCCTAGCATTGACTTCATTAGAATCCTTTAGAGTTGCACATGGGATGTATCTGCATTTGGACATCACACTACACTGAGAAAACAATAGGATGTAGTGGTTACAAAAAGGACTAGACCTTTTTACAACTAGCTAATGTCATGATCACATAGTTTTCATGCTTGTATTTTACATCATTTGACATGAAAGTCATTGTGTAATTGATTCCCTTAGAATGATCAAAACGTTGCTATTTTTGTACAACCCACTTTGTCATACCTTGTCAGTTTAGACTTAAGACATTTATTTTTTGTCATTACCTTACCTCATCTTAATTTGTGTCTAAAACTACTTTTTAACTCAAAAGAACTTAACCAAATCACATTATCCTCAATTTTATTGAATAAGGGAGGCATTACGCTATCCAAATGAAAACTTCACCTTTCCCTTAAATTTTTATCAAAAGCTTTGTGTCATGTCATCGACTTTGGCACAGTCATGCTTCCCAATTGAGTCTAGATCTTTTACCCAATTTGTTTAAATCCTTCATTTATAATCCACATTTGAAATTGAACCTTTTTGAGTTCTAAGGGTTGGTGTGTCAAACTGGGTTCACCATTTTCACACTAGGCTTGTCTTAACTTGGGTTCAATTTTCCATTTGGATTGAAGGTCATTTATTAAGACTCAAAATCATATATCATCTTGGTAGACTCAAGTCATACTATGTATCACTCACACTTTGAGTCCTAGAAAATATTTTATCCCATTGGAATCATGTGGCGACGTTATGTTGCCTATTTGGTCCTAGATTTATAGTTAGTGATTCACTTATGTTTTTACAACTTGAGTTACTTAGTTCATTTTATCTTCTTCATAATTTGGAGAGATTTCCTCTAAACTTCTAGGGTTAACTTGTCAAAGTTGAAACTAGCTTTTACATTATGAGCATATCATAAAGTTATAGGCTTTGGTGTACTAGTTTTTACCTTGGGTCTTTGAGTTACCTTACTCTCTTCCGATCTATATGATTTAAACTTTACCAAAGGTTGAGTAAACTCATGAACTGAATCTTCTAAATTATGCATGGTTTCAGACCACCTTCCCTTATAGTCTCATTGGTACCTTGGTTATTTATTTAAAAAGAGAGCCAAAACATACTTTGATTGGTTTTTAAAGCATTGGTCCAAATTTAGTCAAACACAAAAAACATCTCTTTTTAGACATGACTCAAAGGTTCACTCATAGTGGGGCCTCTTATGGTCTTAGTTATAAAGATGAGCAATTTTATGATGGTCAAGATAAACCCATTGTTTTTTATGATATACCCACAATAGTAAGATCTGAAGATGATTACAATGGATATGAACCCCAAGAAGATCAAGATGAATTCCTTCTTATATTGATAGAATTAGGTTTGTTACAGCTTAGTTGCATACCTTAGTTAGAGAAGAAGAACAATGATGACAAGAGTAAGATTTTGCAAAAAATAAACATACTTTATTCCTCTAACAAAGCAAAGGAAATACAAATAGAGTCAAAACCCATAAATCTAAATCTTCTAGCTAAGATCAAGATAATAAGTCAACAATATGCAAATCAACTTTTCGTAGACTTAACTAACTCCTTAGGTGTCACTTCAATTCACAATAATGCTTTGAAAGAATAAGGAAATGTGGTCAAAAGTATGTAACAAATATTAGATGATGACATTACCATTGTAGATTAAGGTAATCTAAACAAATAGTTAAAGTCACAAGAAACCTTACAAAGTGTTCCATTTGATCCAAAACATACATTCTTCAATCATCAATAAACTCTTGTTACTTTACAAACTCAAAAACCCAAACATTAATTGAGGAAATTCCTTAAGACAATTTGGCTAGTTCTTTTCAACCAACCCAAAGATTGGTAAATAAACATATATCTTTCCAAAATCAATAAAGTGCAAACTAGCCAAATTCAGGGAATGTTTTACAATCTAATAATTAGCGACCTATGTTCTCAACTCAAGCAGCAAATCATAACCAAATCATGAGTCAAAAGGTATACGCTCCCTATAGATCCACACAAAATCAAGGGCACATTCCACCCTAATAGAAACAAAATTAGAGGCACATTCCACCCCAATAACAACAAAACTAAGGGCACATTCCACCCTAATATCAACAAAACTAGGGGCACATTCCACCCTAATAACAATGAAACTAGGGGCACATACCACCCTAATAGCAACAAACTAGGGGCACATTCCACCATAATACCAACAAAACCAGCGCACATTCCACCCCAAAAACAATGAAACTAGGGGCACATTCCACCCTAAAAACATCTTATCCAATCCATAAATTCACCAAACATATAAGAATGGAATTCTATGAAGGAAATTGTCCAAAGATTGAAGATGAATAATAGAGTCAAAAATTACAAATTTGATGAGATATGCCCATATCAATTTGACTTATCTATTCTCCAAAACACCTTTCCACCTCATTTTGAGGCACCTAAATTTGACAAATACAAAGGGAAAGGAGATCCATGTGAACACATACAAGCATTCTTCATCTTGTGTCAAGAGGTTGCTTATAGTAGTGAGTAATTACTATGACTATTTATGTGATGTTTAGTGGGACAAGCTCTTGATTGGATACTTAAACTACCCAAGGAATTAGTTGCAGATTAGAATGACTTATCAAAAAAGTTTGTTAACCATTTCTCAAATAACATAGAACATGAATTGACCATTATTGACTTATATCAAGCCAAGCAATGTGATGGTGAAAGTTTCATTGTATATATGCAAAGGGGGAGAGCATAATCTATGGTGAAAGTTTCATTGACTTAGTAGGTTTCTTTTAACACAATTTACTAGACAAATAGTTTGTTGATATCTTTGCACAAAATTTTCATCCTAAAGTTATGCATAATCTATGATTAGCTTGTTTTAACTCATTTGAATAAATTATTGACAAAAGAGTGCAGATTGAGAAGGCTCTTATTTCTAAGGACCTTGTTAATATTTTGTGTAAAGTCAAGCATCTAATCAAGCTAAATCCCTAGCTCAAATAGTTATGTAGGATAAGACTAAGGGATTTAACACAAATAAGAACATGGTTAGAAATAGGGTGATATAAACAAGACATGTACAAATGGTATAGGATATGTCTCCTCTAAATGTATAATTAACTCCCTCAAATCCACTACCTACTTTGCAGAGACAACCTCCATGAAGAACATTTCATAAAAAATTTAGAGTCTTTAGCAAGTTAGGAGAATCAGTTGAAATAGTGTTACAAAATCTCATTGTAGCTAATTTAATTATATGGCTAGTATCAAGGCCATTTCCTCAAGATCAGCCAAAACTAGATTGGTACAAAGAGAATGAATGGTGTAACTTTCATCATGTTGTTGGTCATAGTGCATATCACTGCATTCAGTTACAACATATTATTAAGGACTTTATTGAAAGTGGTAAATTGGAAACTAAGTTGGTTCCTAATCAGGATATGGGAATCTACAAAGACCCCTTTTCTCAACATGATCCACCACCACCAAGAGATAATCAAAATGGTCATAATCAAGGATATAGGTAGAATCAAAACCAACAACAAGGTCAGAATCATAATGAGCATAATTAATATCATAATGACCACATTAATAATGTGGCTTATAACAGTGTACCTTATGACTATAAAAACACTATGGGATACATTTTTTCAACCCACATTACCACTATTACTATGAAGCCACATGGCCAATCTCATGTTCCTTGTAACATGGGACCGATCACTATAAGGTCAACACCCTCTCCCCCTCGTAATACCATGTTAGGTTTGCATCATCATGTTGCTAGTCCATTTGTATGGGTTACTAATCTTGAAAAATAGTACCTTTATTATAAAGTCTCCTCACTGACCCAAAATTATCATAATACTATTAATCACCTATGAGTCACCATCCGAGGCCCTTTGCCTTCCTCTTCTAATTATAATAACTCCTTGCCACCTCTAGGTTGTGCAGTTGTAACTAGATGCCCATGAATTATCATCGAGGACTCCTCACCCACTTTTTACATAAAACCCAATGAGAACATTGTGCCAATGGTTCTAAAGCTGAATATTATCCTAATAAATAATAAACTAGTTCAATCCATAGTTCAAAGGCCTTATACTCTAATAGATCAATTAGATAAAACCCCTGCATAAATTTCCATATTAGAACTCTTACAGACATTTGATGTCCATATAGCCATCTTTAATAAACTTTTACAAGAGTCTATTGTGCCTAATTATATAAACCTTGATCAGTTCTAGAACCTAGTTGGACATTTGTCTTCATTTTGGCAAATCACATTTGATCAAAAAGACATGTCCACCCTCAGCCCAAACCATAATAAAACACTATACATTGAGACAATCATTGTGGATCACAAGATAAAGTAGGCTATTATAGATAATGATTTAGGGCTGAACATCATATCTCTAAAATTGATGTGATGATTAGGCTACATGGATAAAGACATTTAGCCAAAAATTATTACAATCAAGGCTTATGACAATGCTGAGAGGGATTCATCTGGTATAATTTGGTTGCTAGTCATGGATGGATCTATTTCTCATCACAAATTATTCTATATTGTGGATATTTAGCTTCCTTATAACATATTTCTTGGTCATCCTTAGATCCATGAAGTACAAGTATTTCCATCTACTCTTCATCAATGCCTTAAATTTCCCCATGATGGGATCAAGGTTACTATTCTCACTGATCAGTAGCCATACCAATACTATAAACATCTTAAAGTAGAGTTTTGTAATTATAACGATTGCCCAGGTTTTGAATTCATTACAAAGAAGAATAAAGCCATCATTTCTCATCCATCTTCATCTAATTATATAGACCCTAGTGATCTAGTCTCCACTTTGACTAATCCATTTCCTATAGTTATGACCAAACAAGGTTTTATTAAAGACATAGGTATTTCCACGTACCATCTAAAGGATGTCTTCCATATTGTAAAATTAACAAAATCCCCTAAAACATTTACTAAACATAAAAATTCCTAGACTCTTAATAAACTTGATCATATTTGGCAACCAAAGAAAAAGCAACCAAAACCTCCTGTGGTTTTTGTACTGGTAATTGCACTAAATAAAGATCAAGAGGCTTTTACTAAGGGAGATTGGTTATATTTTGAAGGCCTTGATGATTATTTTTAGAATCCAAAGTATCTTATCCCCAACAGGATAATGGATCATCTTGACTATACATGGAGAGGCCTTGACCCATAGGTGAAAGGAATTTTAGACCCTTTATTAGCTATAGTTGTCAATTGGAATCATGGTCTCAGATTTAAACCACTAAAGGATGACCTCATAACATTTGGTAGTGACTCTTCTGAAGTGACTAGTAATGAGACTCCTAGAAGTGACACAACATCCCATTATAACCTTTTTGATGAGCTTGCTGATTTAGATTTGTTTGATTCAAATGCCATATTGACCATAACACCTATTGGAGCCTCTCATCTTGAAGAAAAAATACATCCTATTGAAGCTTCCCATCCTGAAGAAAAAACCCATCCTAGTGGTGCTTCTCTTCCTAAAGTAGGACATTATATCTTTACCATTGGTGTTTCCCATCCTGAAGCAAACCCTCACTATAACCTATGCCCTTGCCATCCTAAACTCATAGATTGGGATCAACAAAATTTGGTCATATGCCTTAATGAGTTTCAAAATGAAGAATCAATTGAAGAATACATGAGCCTACAAGATGCATTCCCCATTGGTGATCATAAGAAGGCTTTTGATTTTTCATTGAATTATTTTGCCTACTTTGGAGAGAAGGAAAACTTTCTTGGTCATAATAAATAATAAACATCAAGATATTCAAGTGAAAACCTCTTTGAGGCACTTTCTGATCAGGGAAAAAGTAAAGAAAAAGATAAGCCTTTGAGTGAAAACTTGTTTCAAGTGCTCCCAGGTGGGAAAGTTTGCTTATCCCCTCAGGATGTAGAAAATCCATCTAGCCCAAGTTCCATAGCTAGTACAATCATATCTTCAGAACAACATCAAATATTTGAGTATCTTACTCTTGAGTTTATAGAGGTTTTTTCCAATTGGCCTTTACCTAAGAAGGAAGATTTTGATTCTTCATATTAACCAGATCTTTGGGAGGAATAAGAAGAAGATATAACAGAAGAAAATGATCATGGCCATATTCTACCTACCATTCTAGAAGATGGATCCACACTCCTTATGGAGAGCACAATAGAAGTGAATTTGGGAATCCATGAGGATCCTAAAATTTTTTATCTTGGAGCTTATATTAATGAATAAAAATGTGAACATATTATATCCATTCTTAAATATTATATAGACATCTTTGCATGGGCATACTCTGACATGCTAGGCTTGGACCTAGATTTAGTTTTGCATTATATTGTTGATCACCCTGATGCTAAATTAGTCAAGTAAAAGTTGAAAATGATGCATTTATGCATTGCCCTTTTGGTTAAGGTTGAGTTAAAAAAGTTTTTAGGAGCCAATTTTATCAGACCATTAGACTACTCTAAATGGATTTATAACATAGTGCCAGTAAGTAAAAAGACCCCATGCATACATGTTTGTACTATTTTTTGTGATATCAACAAAGCATGCCCTAAAGATGATTCTCCTCTACTCAACGTCAACATGATCATCAAATCAACTACTGGGTATGAGATGTTATCCTTAATGGATGAATTCTCTAGCTACAATTAGATCAAGATAGCCCTTGAAGATCAGCATAAGACCACATTTAGCACTCTATGAGGGACATTTTGGTACTAAGTCATGCCATTTGGTTTGAAGAATTCTAGAGCCACATATCAACATGTAATGATTTTCATCTTCCATGACATGATGCATGCCATTAATAAGGACTATGTTGATGATATACTAGTAAAATCAAGAATAAGAGCTAGACACCCTGACATTCTACAAACAATATTTGAGAGGTTTTGTGCATATACAGTCCACTTAAATCCTATGAAATGTGTTTTTGGAGTCACATCAAGAAAATTTCTAGGGTTAATTATATCAAAATGAGGGATTGAAGTTGAAACTTCAAAGGTCACCACTATTATGGAAATGCCTCCACCAAACAATCTTAAAAAATTGTGAGGTCTACAAGGCAAGATCTAGTCTATATGTAGGTTAATTTCTCAATATAGGTAAATAAGTGCCACCCATTTATCCATCTCTTAAATAAATGGGCAAAATTTTAGTGGGATGAAGATTGTCAGATAGAATTTTCAAAGCTTAAAACATACTTGGCCAATCCACCAATCTTACAACCTCCAACATAAGGAAGACCACTGCTTCTTTATATATCAGCCATGGAACATGCATTATGGGCACTTTTGGGTCAGCCTGATTATCATGATAAGGAACATATAGTTTATTATTTAAGATACACATTGGTAGCCTATGAACATAATTATATGTCTATTGAGAATTCATGTTTAGCTATGGTGTTCACCACTCAAAAATTGTGACATTATATGCTAAGTAACAAAACTATTGTTATCACCAAGGTAGATCCTCTCAAGTTCCTCTTATCTAAATCAAATCTTCAAGGATGCATGGATAAATGAATTGTGCTCTTCAATGAGTTTGATATTGAGTACTAGAATCAAAAGGCAATCAAAGGACAAGTTCTTGTGGACCAACTTGTATAAGATCCTATTACGGCTACTCAACCTCTCAACTTTGACCTTCTAGATGATTATATCATGATGATAGAACAAGCATCATAAGAACCTAAATAGTGGATGCTCTATTTTGATGGATACTTCACATCCCAAGGATCTAGAGCTGGCATATTATTGATCATGCCATAGGGGGATTTGATCCCCAAAGCCCTCCATATATAATTTTAGTGTACAAACAATATGGCCAAAAATGAGGCATTGGTTATAGCACCATCTTGAAATACAATGGGACATTCAAAGCTTAAAGGTCTATGGAGATTCATAGCTAATCATTAATCAGATAACTAATCAGTATCAAACAAGAGATGATAAGCTTGTTCCTTACAAATAAATTGTCGATGACCTCAAAACACATTTTAAACCTTTGTAGTTTGAGAAAGTTCCATGAATTAACAACAAATCTGGTGATGTTATGTCAACAATTGGTTCCATGATTCAAATGCATGAAAATGCTAAAGAGTATCAGTTCCTAATTGAAAATATTCTTCAATAGGCACATATTCTATCAAATTTAGAGAGGATATGCACCATTTTTGATCCTAATACCTCACCTAAGCTACCATGGTACCAAGATTTTTATAACTATTTCCATAGTCATATATTTCCTACCAATCTTTCCAACAACCAACAAAAACTATTCCTTCATCACTTAACAGATTATATCCTCCTTGGAATCATGATTTATAGAAAAGTCTATGATGGAATGCTTCTTCATTTTTTATCTTTTGGATAATCCAAGCTATCACTAAAGGAAGTTCATGAAAGAATGTATGGGGCCCATACCAATGGTGTAGTCTTAGCAAAGAAAATTCTCAAAACAGGCTATTATTGGCCCAAAATAGAGAAAGATGCTTGTAATTATGTAAAGAAATGTGTTCCTTGTTAGTAGCATGGAAAATTTATACATGGACCTTCCTTACCATTGCATTTGATTACAACACCATGACCATTCTCAACATAGGGTCTCGATCTCACTGGGAAAATTAACTTGACATCTTTAGATGGCCATAAAAACATTTTTATTACAATTGAGTAATTTACCAAGTAGATTGAGGCCATTCATCTCACTTAAGTTACCAAGAAACAAATATCCAAATTCATTCATTACCATATCATCTATCGATATGACATCTTAGCCCGTATTATATCTAATAATGGAGGATCCTTTGTGAAACAAGATGTGAAATAACTTTGTGAAAAATTCAAGATCAAGAACAAGAAATCCACTCCATATAACCTACAAGGTAAAAGACAAGCTGAGGCATCAAATAAAACCATTCTATCCATCTTAAAGAAGATTGTCAATAATGTTGACCATAATTGGCACTTGTAACTCTTTCCTACCCTTTGGGCTTATAGAACCAGTCATCACACACCCACTAAAGCTACTCCATACTCCTTTGTTGTTGGCATAGAAGCTATCATCCTAGTCGAGATTGAGATCCCATCATTAAGAATATCATTGGATAACATTAAAGATAATGAAGATGATAGAGCCTCACGATTGCATGAGCTAGAGATTCTTGATGGTAAGCATTTAGATGCCCTATAAAACTTGTAGGCATATCATAATAGATTGTAGAGAAGCTACAAAAAATGCATTCTCCCTCAAAAATTTGAGATTGGTGACTTAGTTTTGAAAGATAACTAGAAGAACATGAATTTTGAACCCAAAAAGAAAGGAAAGTTTCATCTTAATTGGTTAGGACCATATATTGTCATAACAAACTATGGATTTGGAGCATATCGATTGGCTAAATTTAATGGTGAAGAACTTTTAGATCCCATGAACATCATAAAATTAAGAGGTTATATGCATAAATAACTTTGAATAATTATCTATAAGACTGCTGACTTTGGGGAAACTTGTGTTATCATAATTTTATCCCACCCTTTTATCTTACCTTGAACACATTTTATACTACCTTGGTCCACTTTTCATGAATCTTGACAATAAAGGCTTTAAACCCTTTGCACTCTGAACACATTCTTCATCGCATTATGGATTGCTCTCTTTGAGAAGAATATTATTTGTTTTTTCTAATACATGTTATAATCTTGAATAGTTTTTATCCCTTGACCAATTATGATCTTGATTATGTGTCATGAATGTTATAAACATCTTCAGTAGTAGTACTATAAAGCAGTTCAGCCAAGATAGTCTTGTGCAACTTTAGACAAGTGAATAGCCACATCTTCTCAGTTACCATATTTGTTTTTCTTTCTTATTTTATGAATAACCTCACTCTCACCAATTTTCAATCATGGTATATTCCAATTAGCTTAGCTATTTTATTGGAACCTCTAGTCTCAAGATGTACATCTCCTTGACTAGATGGTCCCACCTTGTGCATATTTTATACAAAAAACACTAAAAACATTAGAAATACTTTGAAAATACCAAAAACATCAAAACATGATTCATAAAATAATAAAAACATTGTCTCATGCTTCTATACATTTGTACATTCATATTCCACCATGTTACGCTCTTGCCATTTTACAAGCATAGAAACACTAGTTCATTTCATCTTGTTCCAAGCACTTGCCATTTTGAAAGGTCATTATTTCTCATCTCATTAGCTTCTTGTTTAATAGACCATTCTCATTTATTTTTTGTATCTTCCATTTCTTCTATAACATTAATCATACTGCTCTGATCATCTTTTTTCTTTGATCCCATTTCCTGGGAGAACTACATTTGGTCTAAAGTTCATGTTGGAACATGCATTCATAGAACTATGTAGGCAACATCCATTTATTTTATACATCTAGATTCATCTCAACTAACCCCTTCCTTTTCTTCTCTTCCCCCATTTCTTCTATCATTGTTCCTTTAATTAGGGAACTATTGTCATGCCATTATTTTTTGTTATGATGTGGTGGAAAGTAATGCCTCTATCGTACATGAATGAACATTTGTCTTTAAACCACACTAACTTGGTTGTTATTTGTGTGTGTTTATTTGAGTTTTATTGGTGTTTTTTTGTGCTTTTTCACCTCTTATTTTATTTCTTCTCCTTTTTCTTACTTCTTGTCTCATCTTGGTCTTGTGTTTCCTTGTTTGTTTTTTCTTATCTCTTTTGTGTTTCAAAACATCTTGATGATTCACATGGATCTTGAATGTTTATATCTTGATCCTATGTTATTACATTGTTCTTGGATGTTTTTATTTATTTTATTTTTGTTGGTGTCCTTTTTTCTATTTGATTTTACTTTTCTCTTTTGTGTTCAAGAATGCCTTGATGGTCCACATGGATCTTGATTATTCATATCTTGGTCTCATGTTGTTAAGATGTTATTTCTTTTTATTTTTGAAACATTTTTGTTCCTACTTAAATATTTATTGATAATATCTTGATTTCTACTGAGGTTCATTTGTGTTTATCTTTTTCTTTGTCTTTGCTATTTTGTTTAAATGTAAATAACTGTAACTCTAATTTTGGTCATTATTTCACCATTATCCTTATTTATAGATATTCAAATTTGAACTGGCTCAATGTAATTAGAATCTTATGTCATTCTAAGTAATTCATACTTATGATGCATAATTTCTTTTTCTATAGCAATCACTTTGTACTCAGGTCTCAATGTCTTAATGTCAACATCAGCTCTAATAAATGATTCTTAAGAACACTTTACAACACCTAGGCTCATGATATGGAATTAGGCTTCTAGGTAACATGCATTTTAGGCTTCTTTGTCTATGATTATATGTTCATATCTTTGCATACATTATAATTCTAATCAATTCTTTGTCATTTTTCATCATTCCTCATTTCATTCCCTCCCAAACTTGGGTGAACTAAATTGGCCTAAAGTTCATGTTAGAACATGAGTCCATGGAACTATGTAGGCAACGCTCAATTTATATTGAGGTCAGCTTAGCTATCTCCATTATTCTTTTCATCTCTCTCATCACTTTTTGCATTCTCATATTCTTGGTTTTATATGGATTTTTAAGCCATTACACCATAGCATGTACATTTATGCCCACTTGCTTTAACCCATATTTTTGGTTATATCTTTGAGCTATTTTTCTTGGAAATTGCTCATGCTATGGGACATCTTAACCACATCTGAATAAAATCAAATCTATAGGGAAAAAATAATTATTTATTATTTATCAATGATCAAGATTCACCCTATTAGGGAAAAACTATTTTATCATGATCAAATCTACTCTACCAGAGTTCTTATTATATTCTCTTTAGAGACCCTATTCTAGTGGGGCTTCCCTTCCTAAAGCAAAATGTTCTCTATTTTACTCTAATTCTAAGCTATCCACATTAAATCCCATGATGGAAATATTTTAGTGTACAACTTGTCTCAAGATTGATCAATGTCATAAGCATGTAGCCTATACTCTCAAATTGGGTCTGTTTAAAGTATGTCCCTCACATTTATAGATTGTATCTTTCTCATTCCCCCCATCTCTAGGGCCTATTATACCTATCATTATATTTTTATCATTGATGGTAATCACATATGAAAGAATTAGGTCATCTAGATGTGATATCTTCCATGGGTTAATCTATCACTTTCTCTCTCTTTTCGAGATTCCATCCTTCTCTTTCATCCTAGTATGTCCTCTCGAGGGGGAATCATGGGTATATTCCAATTTATTCTCAAAAACTCTTTTCTTTGAAAATACATCACTTCACTTGAATGTCTCACTACACCTTCTCAAATAGGGACAAAATGTAGACATCAAATTCCTAACACCATTTATGTTAAAATTGTCAATCTTACTCAAATCACACTAAAATACATAGTTTAGGTCAACATACATAAAACACACTAAATGATTCAAACTTGTCATTTAAAAGTGCCAATTTAGGTAAAAATAGCCCTAAATAGGGTAATGCATTTTATGGGCCAGCTAACTTTGATTAGATCATTTCAAGTCAAAATGATAATTTCACCATTTAGTGCTCTAGATCACTCTTTTCTTCTAATTCATTGGTATACATCATGTACCTTTGTTATTTAGTGTTGGAAACATCCTAAATGGGAATATAGCTCCAATGCATCTAACATTGCCTTCCAGTTCCTCTCCAATCAAATTATGACCTAGTAATATGACTTTCTGACCATTTTGATTAATTGAGGGCCAATTTTAAAATAATTACACAAATGTTGATTAACCTTGCTTAAGGCTAATTAATCCAAATAAAGAGATTAAGTGGATTTTACATGAGATTTTTTGAATATTTCTTTTTGAAAATTGATACCTATTAACTACATCATCAGGTGACATCATTTCTTGGGAAGACATCCCTAGGCCATAAATGCCACAAATATCATGATTATGGGCACCCATGCCTAGTTAATGCCTCCCATGCCTCTTAAATGCCCCTTATTCCAAGGTCATGATGAATATAATTATATATTTAATTCCAAATATTAGGATTATCCATGGCCACACATCTCAATCTTGAGATGGATGGTCATGGGTGATCCTGACCAATCTCAAAAATCTATAAATAGAGAGGCCATGGACATGAATTTTGAGCTTGGATATTATAAAGTTATAATTTTAAATTGTTTCCATAAAGTTTTACATCTAATCATATATTTTTCTTGCAAGCTTCATTGATAGTCTAGTTTTAGTGATTTGAAATCAAGAGCCTATATTTTATGGAGTGTTCTTGAGGTATTAGAGGAGATTACCACCATTGTTGACAAAAAACAAGGATGCTTGATCAAGGGAGAACATGATTTTGAGCCACATAGGTATGGTGAATCTATTTGGGAAGGTAATATGATGTTACTTTCTTTCATTTGTTTCTTTCTATCCTTTATAATTCCCATAAGAATAAACATACTTGGTTAGTTAGTTCTTTAAGCATGTTTTATTATTTATGGACTAGTGCTTGACTAACTTGCTTTGTAATCCTCTCTACACTAAGCACTTCCTAAAGGTGAGAAAAAATAAAACATACACAAGGAACATACATTCAATTAACCACAATTCATTAATCCATGGAACACACTTCAATCTAACTTATAAAATGATGGAATTCAATCTTTATTGCATTAAGTCACAGTTTAAATTTTAGCATAGTTTGGTCATACCAAAAGGAAGGATCTATTTTAGGGCTTGGAAACCTATATTTATAGAAAATAGAGAGAGAGAGAGAGAGAGAGAGAGAGAGAGAGAGAGAGAGAGAGAGAGAGAGAGAGAGAGAGAGAGAGAGAGAGAGAGAGAGAGATGAGAGAGAGAGAGAGAGAGAGAGAGAAAAGAGAGAGAGAGAGAGAGAGAGAGATGCATTAAAAATTCCCAACCACTTTAAATGGATTAACATTGTTGAGGATGCTAAGTAACAATCTTATAAATAAGGAATAAATTATTAAAATAATTGAATGTTCATTATCCTTATCCATCCACCCCGTGTTTTCTTGGAACTCCATGATATTGTCTAATGATCTACTAACAAGGATCATGTCTTGGAAATGGCATAATTATGCCACATTTGATTTGGATGGACAACTATCTTTGTTCATTAAAAAGTGACCTTGATGATAGGTGAGACATGTCTCCCTATGATCACGTTTACATCTACATTTTTTCCAACTCAAATCTAGGTCCATTTTATAGATGGAAAACCAATCTCAGATCATTGATTTTCATATAGTCACAATGTTTATAAGAACTTACAAACTATTTGACCTTATTTCATAATTAGTGGTCTCTTTATTAGGTCCAAATGACCTATTTTACCTATATAGAGCTCTATTGGTCTCACTAGTTCTATCTGGATCATATCCAAGCTCTGGTTCTTTTGCATTTACAAACATGAGTTGAAAACTATGCCATCGACTTCTATAAAAAATGTTTAGGTTTACCTTTGCTTGATTGGCCATCAAAAACTAACTCAACCCATTTCACTATGCCCAACTATTTGTGTTCTTATTGGTCCTAAATATTCTTCTAACATATTGAATCTACTCGCATTGTTATATCTTTGTTAAATGAATGCATGCAAGTCCTTGATTTCATGATAGAAGATCCCTTTGACATGTTGACTTCATCACACACTATTAGATCAAGATATATGAGTTCACATGTACCATAAATCTCATTGGTCCCACTTATCAATTTTTGTTCTCTATTAGATCATTGGTATGATTGAACATTGATCATTGATCATTAATTTATCTTGGGCTCATCCTTTTGTCAATGAATGCGCAGTGTTAGATCTCAACTCGATGAACCTACACCATTGGATCATGTCCAAATTATATATCTTTAAAGGATATAACCTAGAGACCTTTTGACTTATTTGACTCTAGCATAGATCATTAGATAATATGTGTTAATATGCAGGCTCATGTGAACCATTAGATCTTGATCAACTTTAAACCTTTTAAGGGCCTTTTGAACCCAAATGGTTACATATCAAGGCCTAAACTTTGATGTTTTTGTGACCATCACTACATATTTAAAAACCAATGGTCATCTTTTATGCTTGAATTTGACACTTATGGGGCCATCCTAAACTTTTTGAATTCAAACGACTATTTCTTGTATCTTGAAATTGACATTTATGCAACTATCTAGATCACAAATTCCATGAGCTATTTCCTTCATAAATTTTGTTGGAAATTTTATTTGGGTCACCTTCCTTGAAAAAATACCCATCAAAAACTTTTAACTATACCATTTTTTTGAGAAAAGACCCTTCAAGAAAATTGTATAGGTCACTTTAGCGAGAGAACAACCCCTCAGGACTTTGTCTGCAACACTTTCCTAAAAGAAATGGCCCTTCAAGATTTTCATTCAGTCCACCTTGTTGAAAACTTACCCTTCATATATTCTATCTAGGACACCTTCCTAATAAATTCCCTTTAAAACCTTGAATTAGGACCAAAATGTCAAATAAATGACCCTTCAAGAAAAATAATTAGGGTACTTTGCTGTAGAAATATCCTTTGGGAATTTATTTTTGAACCATTTTCTCAAGCAATGATCCTTCAAAAAAAATTTATAGGATACTTTGTCGAGATAAGGATCCTTCAAAATTTTTGCTTTGGACAAAATGTCCAAAAGAATTCAGGTCTTCGAGGAAATTATTTAGATAATTTTCTTGAAAGAATATATAATTAGGATTTTACTATGAATAATTTATCCAAAAGAAATAAGTCTTCAAGGAAATTATTATGGAATAATATATCTGAAAGAATTAAGTATTCATATTTTTCTTCAAACATTTTATCTGAAAGAATTCATGCCTTCGGAAACTTTGTCTCAGATAATTTGTTCGAAACCATTCAACACTTAGCCAAAAAAGGGTCCCAAAAGAATTTAGCTTAACAAAACAAAAGCTCAAAATAATTCCCTAGTAAAGACTTAGCCCAAAAAGGTTTTATACTTATATTTTCCAAGGTCTGTAAGCCCTTCTGAACTTATACTTGAATTATTGCTTGATCCTTGAAGACCTAAAATAACTATGAAAATTTGAAGCTTATATAGAGCTATTACATGACCTTGAATTACTTGTTTTCACCATAAAATCCAATCATATTTAATCATTTAACCACTCTTCAAGCAAGATCCTACTCCTTCCAATGAACTATTGGACTATGTATATTTTTGATATGTAGACCAAATTTGGTCAATAGTTAAAACCACCAAATTTAATATAAAATATAGATCTTACACCCACATCTCCAAGGATAATAAAACAAACACCAAAATATTTAGTTAAATTAGATGACAAAAATAATAGAAACTATGGAAGGTAAAATGTCAAAAACATCACTTTAACATCATGCTCAACATGTATGGAACTATGCATTTAAGAATAAAATCCATATAGAATGATGTCAACTATTTGTTCAATTAATGAAAATGCAAAAAATGCACCCTGTGATGCATAATTTTGGGTTAAGAATATTAAACATGGAGGGAATAAATAGTACAATAGTAAATAATCTATTTAATGCATATAAGGCAATAGGCAATAAAAGTCAGAATAAAGATAGTAATGTCGTAAGATGAGTAATAATAGAATCTATACTGAGTAAGTCAACATCTAAAGCTCAAATTATTATTTAAACAAGTAAATACTTGATCTTAAATAGGAAAAATCTAATAAATTCCATAAAAAGAACAAGGCTTGATGACCCTTCACTCACAGATTGTTTGGTGATCAATGGTAGACTCCCATAAAAAGATAAGGTTAGTTGAAGGAACAAAATAATTGATTGAAAATTTGTGGCACGACAACACAAGGGTCTCATATAATGTAAAATATGTTGTTAAAATAAGAAAAGACTCAAAAAATTATGAGCCACATGCAAAAAAAAATTTACATATGACATAAACATAATTTTATAAAACATTTATTAAAAAAATTTAATGGCCAATTGACATTTGGCCAAAGGTCATTTGAGAAGTGTAAACCTTTCTATGTTAAAATTAACTAAGCATGCACCACATGTTATTGTAGGGTACATGTTGAATTTGTTATGCATTTTGGTGTTTTTTGTCATATATGTTGTATTTTTCATATTGACACTATTTTACAGGAATGTATGGTGTCTTACCCACCTAAGACATCAAGAGAATTAATCCAATGTGTTTTCCATCAAAGACCCGAGGGATAATATTTTTTTTACAAAACAATGTTTAGATGGAACATGTAATAGTTTTGGTGGTTTGTCAAATTTGATGAGCTGTTTACATGAAGATATTTAGCATGAATTTATAAATCAACTAGTTGATTATAAGAAGTAAAAATATGTAAAGTATGTGTTAAAATATGGAAAAGAGTCATCAAGATGTTAATTGTTTACGACCAAATTTTTTGTATGTGATTTCATATTTGAATTCAAGAAGAATATTATCTACCAATACTCAAGACACACACACAAATAAAAATGGTTATATAATCAATTCAAAGTATGCAAGGATAAATTCCCAATTGGCACCATTATTTTGGTTGTAGATTTTTTTTTTGATAATTCCAAAATACAACCATAGAATGAGTTTCAATCCCAATACTATAATTCAATTCAATTTGGAATTTTTGTCCATCTTATATTCAAACATGTACATGATAGCATAAATTACAATATAAATATTTTGAGGGAATACCATTTTTATATTAGCAATGACAGATCACATTCTCTAGAGTTTATACAAGGTTATTTTGACATATTTTATATAAATATGAGTGCAAGAGAGATCATGTTTGATACACACTAAATTTGGTCAGACAATTATGTAGGGTAGTTTAAGAATTCTTGAAAGTTTTTATGGTTAAGCATAATGCATACAAAGAATGACGTTCAACATTTTTGGAGCTTCATTGAGGCTAGGGTAACATGATGGAGCAGGCGCATGTGTAAAAAGAACCCTTAAAAGAGAGCAAGAAAATCACAAGGATGGTGCTAATTTGATCAATGTTGTAAGTATTTTTAACTTGGTGTAATGAAAATATTTTTCATGGAGCAAATAGAAATTCTCATGTATAAAGATTATTTTGGTTAATAGAGGAACAACATAAGACAATGTATAAACAATGCATTATAGTACCTAGATCGAGTGCTTTTCACTCCATTCAAAGATCAAATTCAATTTTATGGACTAGTTATACTAGGGATATGGCATGTTTTTGTTCTTTATATATGGAATTTAATTGGAATGAATATGAGTCAAAATAAAGGGTTGATGAATGGTATTATAGACCCATATTACTTGTAGAGAGTAGCCATTCATTCCAACACTTGACAGATCATGAAATGGCATCATCAATTGACTTTAACCACATCTCAAATCTTGTGTAAATAGGTATAATTTATTATTTAATTAAATATACAACCTTAGTTAGATATAAGTGATATTTTTATTTTTTCCTACATGTTCTTACAATTTGATTATACTTTAAATGTAGGGCATGTTTTTATAGTCATTGCACCTGAGAACAATGATGAGGGAACAAACTACTACTTATGCCATTGTGTAGGGGAAAAAAAAATTAACCACAAATTTTATGGATGGAGAAGAGCTAATTTATCTCATTGGATCTGTAGTGGTTACCAGAACCTAGCTTCGTAAGTACTATCATAAAAAAAAAATAATAATTGTTATTTGAGGACTTTGAAACACACAAGTAGTGTTTCATTATTCAAACCTAATTATTGCTATAAATATTAAAATGATAAAATATCATGGAAATCCTCATAATATAACTTTGTGAAAATTGCATGAATATGACAATGAAGTGATTCTTGAAACAATTGCAAATGAAGTTGATCCTCAAGGTACATTAGATTGAATTAGTAAGATTATCTAGTGTTTCAAGTTTAATAGTAAAGTTATTTGATTTAATGTATTTTAATTTTCAACTATTTTATCATTATGTGTTTATTTCTAATTAATTTTTTTTATAATAATTTAAATGTAGGTTAGGAGGCACCTTCACATGGTTGTTGTTATGAATAGAGAATATTATCTTCTTGAAATAAAGAGAAGCCAAAAAATAGTTCATATTAACTTCATATACCTTTAGCAAATCATTTTTTACCTTATCTCTATTTTTACTTCCAAGAAAACACAAAAATAGTTTTATCTATTCTCTCTTAGAAGACTCATCCACATATGTGTAGGAATTGACGGTTCATCTCTAGACCTCATAATTCTCCTGCAATACGTGATAGAAGTTAGCTCATTTTACACACTCAAGGATGAGTGGATTATATTAAGGGATGCATATGACCAATTAAAACCTTCACTATCAACAGACAAATAGAAATTTAAAATGGTTTTTAACCTTAAAATGCCTATCCTAACATGTCCACACAGATGGTTCATCGACTGGGCTAATAATTCAAAATATACAACCCTTGTTGACCAATATTTTGTATGTTCTAAGAGATTTGGCTGTGAAAGAAACATCATAGTCATGTATATTCCATCTTGAGTTATAAATAAACCTCCCATGCTCTATTATAGGACTTTCTTGTGCATGTTTAGGAGCTGACAGTTTATCTCTAGCCCTCATGATTCTCCTATAACGCATGATGGAAATTTAGTTATTTTTTACCTTCAGAGACAAGTGGATTCTATTAAGGGATGACTTTGATCAAATATAATATTCACTCTTGGGGACTGATTGATATAGGACAATGGTCATTATAGCTTAAAAATACCCATTGTAATGTGTCTATGTAGTCAGTTCATTTATTGGGTTAATGAGTCAAAATATATGGCCCTCACTGACCAACTTTTGGCATGTTCTAAGAAATTTAGATGTGAGAGAAACCTCATTACCACATATCCTCCATCTCAAGTTATAAAGAATCCTCATAGGGTATATTAGAGGATTTGTTTATGCACATGTAGGAGTTGATGTTTCATCTCTGGCCCTCATGATTTTCCTTTAACATGTGATGGAATTTCACTCATTTTGTACACTTAGGGACAAGTGGATTCTCTGAAGGGATGCCTTCGATGAACTGTAACCTTCACTCTCAGGGGCTAACCAAGACCTGAAAATTTTCATTATACCCTAAAAATGCCCATCTCAATATGTTTTCATAGATGGTTGATTGATTGGGTTAATAATTTAGAATATGCATCCCTCATTGACTAAATTTTGGCACGTTCTGAGAGATTTAGCTACAAGATAAACCTCATTACCTTATATTCTCCATATTGAGTTAGAAATAATCCTCCCAATCTATATTATAGGACTCATTCATGCATGTTTAGAATTTGATGGTTCATCTCTAGTCCTAATGGTTCTCCTACAATGTGCAATGGAAGTTCACTCATTTTTCACACTTGGGGACAAGTGAATTCTCTTAAAGGATGCCTCTAATCAACTATAAATTTCAATTATAGTGGTTGATTTAGAAAAAAATAATGTTCATTATAGCCTTAAAATTCCCATGTTGATGTGTTTATGTAAATGGTTCATCTATTAGGCTGATGAGTTAGAATATATAGACCTCACTGACTAACTTTTAGCATGTTCTGATAGATTTGGCCATGAGATAACCCTAATTTTCATGTATCCTCCATCTTTAGTTAGATTAAATCCTCATAGGCTATATTATATGACTTGCTTTTGCATGTGTGGGAGCTGATGGCTCATCTCTATCCATCATGTTTCTCCTACAATGCATGACATAAGTTCTCTCTTTTTGCACACTTGGGGATGAGTGAATTATCTTAAGGGATGCCTCCAATCAACTACAAATTTCACTCTTAGGGCTTGATCAAGATTTAAAAAAGGTTTTTATAGCCTTAAAATTCCCATCTGAATCTGTCTATGTAGATGGTTCATCAATTGGGCAGATGAATTAGAATATACGCCCCCACTGAATAATGTTTGGACCATTCTAAGAGATTTGGTCATAAGAGAAACCTCATTGATGAATCTTATTTGTCTTGATTTATTTAAAATAATCTTGGGATTTATTAAAGGACTCATCCATGTATGTTTAAGAGTTAACGGTTCATCTCTAACCCTCACAATTCTCCTGAAATGTGCAATGGAAGTTCTCTCTTCTTGCACACTTGGGGATGAGTGAATTATCCTAAGGGATTCCTCTAATCAACTATAAATTTCACTATTAGGGATAGATCAAGACCAGAAAAAGGTTTTTATAGCATAAAAATTCCCATTCATACATGTTTGCATAGATGGTTCATCAATTGGGATAAGAAGTCAGAATATATGGCCCCCACTGACCAAATTTTAACCTATTCTAAGAGGTATGGCCATGAGAAAAACATCATTGATATGTCTCATCCATATTGATTTAAATAAAATACTATTGATATTTATTATAGAACTTGTCCATGCATGTATAAGATCAGACGGTTCATCTCTATCCCTCATGATTCTCTTGTAATCTGTAATGTAATTTCACTCTTTTTACACACTCAAGGACAAGTGAATTCTCTTAAGGGATGCCTCTAATCAACTACAAATTTCAATCTTGAGGCTCAAACAAGACCATAAAAAGGTTTTTCTATCCTATAAACACCCATCCAGATGTGTTTGTACATATGGTTCATTGATTGGGCTGACGAGTAAGAATATAGGGCCCCCGTGGACCAAATTTTGACCCACTCTATGAGATTTGGCCACAAGAAAAACCTTATTACTACATCTTATCCATATTGAGTTAGATATAATAATCCTAAATTTTATTATATGAATCATGCATGTATGTGCAAGAGCTAAAGGTTCATCTCTATCCATTATGGTTCTCCTGTAATGCATGATGAAAGTTCACTCTTTTTTCACACTCGGGAACCACTAAATTATTTAAAGGGATGACTATGATCAACTAAAAATTTCACTCCCAGGGATCAACCAAGATAGGAAATAATTTTTTCTATCCTAAAAATTATAATCTAAAAATTTCTGCATAGATGCTTCATTGATTATGTTGATGAGTCAGAATCTATGCCCATGTTGACTAACTTTTGGTCCATTCTGAGAGAATTGGCCATGAGAAAAACCTCATTGTTTCATCACATCCATATTGAGTTAGATAAAATCCTCTTTTTATTTATTATAAGACTCATCTATGCATGTGTAGGAGTTGATGATTTATCTTTAGACCTCATGGTTCTACTGCAATACATGATGGAAGTTCTCTCATTTTGCACAATCAGGGATGAGTGAATTCTCTTAAGGGATGAATCCAACCAACTAAAAATTTAAATACTAAGGTGATAATAAGACTAGATAAAGGTTATTATATCCTAAAAATTCCCATCCAAATTTGTTTGCATAGATGGTTCATTTATTGGGCTAATAAGTCAAATTATATGGTCCCCACTAACCAACTTTTGGCTCATTTTGAGAGATTTGGATACAAGAAAAACCTCATTACCACATCTCATCCATACAAAGTTAGATAAAATCCTCCTAATATTTATTAGAGGACTTATCCATGCATGTGTAAGAGTTGATGGATAATATCTATCCTTCATAGTTCTCATGCAACATACGATAGAAGTTCACTCATTTTGTACACTTTAGGACGAGTGAATTCTCTTAAGGGATGACTTTGACAAAATATAAATTTCACTCTCATAACCTAAATAAGACTATAAAAAGGTATTTATAACCTAAAAATACTTATCTAGACATGTCCTCATATATGGTTCATTGATTGGTCTGATGAGTTAGATTATACAGCCCCACTGACCAACTTTTGGCATGTTCTGAGAGATTTGGTTGTGAGAGAAACCTCCTTGTTTCATCTCATCCATCTTTAGTTAGATAAAATCCTCTTGGGTTTTCTTAAAGGAATCATCCATACACATGTAATAGATGAAGGCTCATCTTTATCCCTCACAATTATCATGTAATGTATAACAGATGTTCACTCATTTTTCACACTCATGGATGAGTGAATTTTCTTAAGTGATCCCTCTGACCAACTATAAATTTCACTACCAATTCCTAATCAAGACCAAAAAAGGTTTTTCTAGCCTAAAAAATCCCATATGGACATGTATACATAAATGTTTTGTTTATTAGGTTGATGAGTCAGAATATATGGCCCCTATTGACCAACTTTTGGATTATTCTGAGAGATTTAGCCACAAGAGGAACCTCATTGTTGCATCTCATCCATCTCAAATTAGATAAAATCCTCCTAGGATTTCTCATAAAACTCATATGTGCACATGTAGGATTTGATAACTAATATCTATCCCTCATGGTTCTCATGTAACACACAATGGAAGTTCACTCATTTTTCACGCTTAGGGACGAGTGAATTCTATTAAGGATGCCACCAACCAATTTCATCTTTCACTCCTGGGTCTCATCCAAGACTAGATAAAGGTCTTTATAACCTAAAAATGCTTATATGGATGTGTTCACATAGATGATTCATAGATTGGACTGACGAGTTAGAATATATAGCCCTTGTTGACCAATTTTTGGTCCATTATAAGATATTTGGCTATGAGAGAAACCTTTCGATATTTGTTAGAGGATTCATCTGTGCATGTGTATGAACCACCATGTGGAAAATGTCTAACACTTATGAAATTAGAGAGTAGGTAAAAATTGAGTTTCGTGGTGTGTGAAACTTCTTAGTCCCTCAAACCATAGATGTGGAAAAATTGTTTTGAAGAGTGGCTTGAGACATGAGTTGCACCAATTTGATGTTGTAATGGTGTTAAAAAATCCAATATATCCCTATAAACAAAGCATCTTTAGAAGCTTCTCCCTAATAATGAAATTGAAAGGAGCAATTTATGCAATTTTTTTGTAGGATGTGTCTTAAACATTATAAAGCTAGCAAAATGTTTGATCAAATAGTTAAAATAAATTTAAATTTTAAATGTAGTATTAATTTTTGCTATATTAATGAGCTATATAGAATTCTCATCAGATATTGACAAAATTGTATCGAAAAAATTATTGATATTCATTTTTCATAAAATGGTAAACATGCAAAAGTAATCAAAGAAAGTTGTGTTGTTAATTAAAATATTTTAAGAGATGAATAAACCATTTAATTACTAGCATTGGAGTTTTAATTATAAAATAGAAGTGTGTAGTGACTTCTCCAAGAATGGATTATGGGGAGAAAAAACATGTATGTCAATCTCATACATAAAAATGGAAAAAATACCAAGCAAATGTCTACACCATGGTAATTAAAGAATGATATGAGATGGATTAAAATTCCTTGAATTTTTGAAGAAACACACATTTATCATTAGGAGACAACATGATATATCATCTAAACCCCTATATAGGCTAGATCTCATGCAAAAAATAAATAATACTTAAATCCTTGAATTCGTGAATCTTTTACCAAGGCCCTACATAGCCTAGATATCATACAATAAATTAAAAAATACTTACGATGATGACATATCATCTAAGAAAGAAGATTTAAAATCCCACATGAGGCACAACAATGTAAACAACATGATATGTTGTGCTTTTAAAGAATATTTTACTGACATACATAAGTGCATCACTAGACCTCCTAACATTTATGATCAAGTACAATTTATAATATTTACATGTCCATGAAATTGATCACATGTCCACTTAAACATAACAATTGAAAATTGATATATATTAAATGCAAATGAGATAAGTAAACAGTAAAAATCACATGTAAATGTAAAATATACATAATGATGCAAAACACCTAACTTAGAGAATAATGTGATTTTGTTTAACCCCATATGAAGTAATAATGATCATTAACCAATAATATGTGTAAATATTAAATGATCAAAATAGAAAATACACATAGGTAAAGGAATCATATTGTCGAATTGTATATATGTGATACATGCAAAGTATTATGTCATAATTTAACATAAATAATATAAAATATATCAAGAAAAAATGTAGACCATAACATGTACATAGACAAAACGTGTCATATAGGCATATAATGTGGGCCATATCGGCATATAACTAAACCCCTAGAATAACAACTAAATCTCTTAATCCTCATTACCTCTAAATAAATTATGCTTTGTTGGTATAGATGTAGAGTCAAGGGTGTTGGATGCTTCAATATGAGGAGATACTCTCCTCTCAGCATGTGAGTCATCCATTATTTCATCGAAAACCAATGAAATTTTTGTGTCTGCACAACATATGAAATATAAAAATTAATGCATTAAAATTGTATATTGAAAATTTGATAAATTTTTTAATAATGTAAAATTTTGTAAAATTATTCTACACTCACCATATTCCATCTAAATGGTTATTTAGGGATATGATATCACATATACACCCATGATGGGGAATCCTATAGAGCATACATATATCATTAGATCTAGATGTGCATACAATTATGTAAATATGACATAAAATATCATTGCTCAAAGATAAAAACAATTATACTATGTGTTCTCACCAGTCTCTATCCCAAATCATGACCTATTATGTAGATAGTGGATTATCCAATGTAGCAGTTCATCAACTAAACCTTCTTCTCATCCATGAGGGGTACCCATAACATACCTCATCATCTATAAAACCAATAAATAAATAATGTGTGAATCCAATGAAAATGATAAAAAGATATGACTATTACATATATATATATATATATATATATATATATATATAGTTTTTTGTTTAAAGGACAATAAACATGTACATGAATAAATATGTAATTTAAATGTTTACAAACCTATGTATAGGGTACACCTATGCCAATTGTGGCCTCTAAAATAGATTCAAGGCCTAATGAGGTACCAAAAATATCACCAATCATTCATACAAGAAAAAAATAACAAATTCAGTAAAATAAATTAGTCAATTAAGTAAACACATAGTAGAAAATAAACTTTATATTCTTTTAAAAACATAAACAAAGTATAATTAAAATTAAACCTATGTATAAAATACATATGAAGTCAATAAATCTTCTATAATAGGAACATGGCATATCTTGATAGGAGTTAGTGAAGCTACTACATCTTGCATAGTGTCTAGAATGCTAGTGTCATGCACTACTAAAGCATCTACATGTGGCATATGCTATAACATGCTAGTGTTATACACTGATGAAGCATATATATATATATATATATATATATATATATATATATATATATATATATATATATATATATATATATATATATATATATATATATATGGTGTACACTCTGACATGATAATATCCTTAAATTTACTTTATGTACGTTTCACTTGAATAGGAGGTCCCATACACTTCCTCTCACATGATGTGAAATAATGCACATGAACTATAACATGAGTAGGAGAAGGGACACTAGCACCTATACCAACACCACCAAAACCACTACTACTACTACCACTACCACCAATACCACTACCACCACCACCACTACCACTAGCACCACCTATATGATGAATATAAGTCTTTAAAGTAGGCATACCATGCTCAATCATAACTTGTGTTAGACTAGTAACCACCTCAAGGATGTCTATATGTATGTTACGATGCAAAATTTTAGAAATAGAGGCATGTGATATTGTCCTTCTATTTTTCTGAGCTTGGTTATAATAGTTTTGGTATCACCTAGCACTAGATCTATCAAATGAAGACCCACCTCCCCTACCTTGGGAGGCATTCATGTCAAAATAATTTGGAATTTATTGCATCATAAATTCATAATATAATTTTCTCAAAAAATATAATGGAACCTCATTATTGTTGCATGGATGCTCATCAAACACCATCCACCACCTATCACAAAAGTTATTTTTAATATCCTCGTGAACACACCAATCAATCCTAATGTGTTTTCAATTCATTGGTGGAGGTTGAATGGTTTTAGGCTTAACAAATAAAGAACACATAACTTCTTTTGTTATTTTTTTCTTCACATCTTCATATGACAATTTGTTAGAATAAAATTGTTTCATAGCCTCACTTCGATGCAACATTGCATCAAGTTCTAAATTCACATTTAACACTTCATTAAAAATAGACTCTAATGTATTTTCAAGTGAAATTTATGCGCTACTATTTAAAGAGTGATGCGAACCATTGATTATTATTTTTAATTATTGACGTTTAGAATTGTATTGCTCATACAATTCAACTTCTTCTTGTGAAAAATCAAACTGTTTGGGGTTTTGTTTAACATTTTATTCATGCAATGGATCTATCAAACTTGTGTATCTAAATTTAAATAAAAATATAGGTTTTTAAGGAAATATAAGAAATTTAATGCAAACCTAAATTCAAAACCCTACTTGAATAAATCAATATAAATAGAAATTAAAAAATTTAAATGAAAAAATCAACATACTTGACTTGTATCAATATGAATGTCAAATTTCATTATCAGGATGAAAATCCAAAGCACACATGTCAATTTGCAATTTACAAACAATGAAAGAGGAAAAAAACATAAGAACTCAACAATGGGTTTATGTGTAGAAAAAAATGAGAATTGGAATAGGGTGTACGCCCTTTATGCTTTGTAAAAGGTGTATACCCTTTGCTTTGTAAATGGTGTATGCCTTTTGTAAAGGTCGTATACCCTTTGTAAACCATAAAGGGTGTACTCACTTTAGAAAAGGAATAGACCCTTAAGGCTCAAGAAAAATCATGAGCCTCAAAATGTAAAAAAAAAAGGGCGTACACCCTTTTAAAAAGGGTGTACACCCTTTGTAAAAAAAATTCAAAGTTGGGGGACTGTCATACTTTTTGTCCCCCAACTTTGTGCATCGACCTACTAGCCATCACAGGGAGATGTAATGCCCATCATATTACTCTATTGATCCTAGTTTTTACTTTGTGTTTTTGGTTAAAATGTTATGATTTAGGCATTTTATTGTCAATTTAAGCTTGTAAGAATAATTTTAATTGTGTTTTTCTCTATAAATCCAACACTATTAAGTGGTAGAAAGTACAAATGAGACTATAAAATTTTCATTTCTTGGGAGGATAACCATATTGGTAGAGTTCACTTGGAAATTAAGAAGATAATTATAAACAATGGAACATGATATCATTTTTAATGTTTAATAGTAGTATTAGAATACTTTTTAGACATTGGGTAAGGTTAAATATGTTGTATATGTATTTGAGCTTGAATATAGTGGATATAGTTGGATAATATAATGAAAATTGAATTTATAATTACATTAAGAGATGTCAACATATGTTATGTTCAAACTATATGGTTTAAATTCATATGAGGGAAATGATATATATGTCATGTATGATTTGGTTATATAATGTAAATTTTTTTTTTTAGTATATCATTAGTAATGGTTTTTTATTCTTGTATAATGGTGTAGTTAGATTTATGTTATTTGTCATAATTGGATATGGGAATTGATGAAGAATTGCATATGATTATTAATCAATGTGTTAATGTGTCCAAGATAATCCCTTGATATTGATATATATCCATATATTTCAAATAAATATATTTTGAAATCTACTATAATCAATACATATATAAATTATACATAGAAATGAATTTAAATATATGTGTACAAATACATAATAATTGATTATATTAATAATTAACAAAACTAAATAAAACTAAAATTTAATTAAAATAATAATGATTAAGATAAGAATGTGAAATTTTAAGTGCTCGCATAATGATGAAAATAATAAAAGGAAATGATAATTTTTAAAAAAATAGGCAATGAGGTACATAGAGGCACTTTAAGAGAGGTGCACTTAAATATGAATAATAGTGTAGGACTATTTATGATAAGAATACAAATTAAGTTCCTCATCACAATGGAGCTATGATACCACTTGTAAGAGCTAAATGTTTTTTTAAATTCGGTGTTGCACACAACACATTTTTTCTATAGAATACACTACCTGTAATTATACTTGTTTTATAGAATACATTGCCTTACATTTCCTCTGTAGAATACACCACCTTACATTTACTCTATAGAATACATTAATTATAATTACATTTATCATATGGAATACACTACCTTACATGTCCTCTATGGAATACGCTGCCTCAAATTTTCTCTATGGAATACACTACCTCAGATTTGATCTTCAATGAACAATACAACTGTCTCAATGTTTAGAGGGCTTCTGCAAGCTTCATGCTTGCCTAACTAGCTATTGTTGGGAGATCAATCTAGGCCTTCTTGGAAAACTATAAGTAGCTCTCATATACAAAGGATTTTGAAAAGAAAAATAGAGAAGCATGAAGGAAGAAACTAATTAAGTATTGTTGGATGTGACAGACCAAACTAAGTGGAGAAAATTGAGTAGAATTAGTGATGGAGTGAATTGTACACTTTTAATGCATGTTGCAGATTAGTGGGAGACATGATGGAATTATCTTTGAACACTCCACCTTAGTTCCATCCATTAAAAAATTTAGACTTCCATGAATATTTTTTGTTTAACTTTCTTTATTGACTACACTAATATAGCTACAACTCAGTGATTTGATCTAAATTGGCTTGGATAAGGATACAACCTTTAGCTAGACTTGATCACGAATCTAGTCTTCTATTGGGTTAGACAATGAATAAAATTTGGTTGGTCAGTGAAAGGTTGATATCTTTGATTGTTTCTTATCTCAGGCTCAAGCAAAATTTGAAAGTTTCCCTCTAGCATTAATCTTGGTTGAGGAACAATTATTCATTCATTTTTTATGAAATGATGATGTAGCTTTAGAATTGATATTTAGATGCGAAGGTCACAGTAACTTCAAATTCTACTTATGTTGTTTCAATAATAAATCTAGACAAACGGGTCAATTTTTTTTCATGGCTCATCCTCTGGTATTGTCTTAGTAAGGATTCAGTCATCACAGTCTTCTTTAGCTACTCTAACAATTTACAGGAATACTTGATCTTTATCTGCATTTTCATATGATACTAATAAATCAACGCCAAATTTCTTAGTCCTAGGCATACCCCTGGGGCCTAATCTCCCTTGCTACTGATTGGGCATTTTACCTTCTTTGGTAGTAGATGGGTCTGGCTCTTATTTATTAACTATGATTTCTTATAACTATAGTTGGTTAACTATGACTAGTTTTTGATAGCGACTTCCTTGGATGTTGTCTTAACTCTCTTGTCTTTTTGCCAACCCTCAGTTGGTTGCTTCATCTCCTTACTAGCTAGTCTTTCCACTTCAAATTGATTTGTCTTGATTCTCAATAAATTTTCTTACCATTACACCATGCGTCTCTTGCACTTTTGACTGCAAGCCCTTCAAACACTATTAACCACTTCCTTAATTATTTTTCCCACATTAGCTTCTACCTATTTTCATCGCAGCAACTTTCCAAGCTATTCTCCTTCAGTCTCCTTCATGTTGATAGACCTCTTAGGAATGAATTTACAGCTTAACTAGTTTGGTTGCAATCTTTTTTTATCCAACACCTTTGTTACTAGAAGCTTTCCTCTTAGGGTCTTACTAGTTCCATTCATTGGAAACACTTTACCTTTCAATGTTAGGCTCTTAATCTGGCTCTGAAACCAATTTGATAGGAATAAAAATTTAGATCCTCATTACAATGGAGATCTGATACCACTTTTAATAACTAAAAATGTTATTAAATTTTATATTTTGTATAACACACTCTTTTTACAGAATACACCTTCTATAATTACACTTATTCTGTAAAATACACCATCTTACATTTCCTCTGTGGAATACACCGCCTTACATTTTCTATGTAGAATACACCATTGGTAATTACACTTGTTCTTAAAAATACATTGCCTTATATTTCCTCTACAAATTACACTTCCTCATATTTTTTTTTGGAATACATCACCTCAAATTTGCTCTTCAATGAGGAATACAATTGCCTCAACGTTTAGAGGGCTTATACAAGCTTCATACTTGCCTAACCAGCTACTACTAGGAGACCACTCTAGGCCTACTTAGAACATTATATTTCCTCTCATATATAGAGGAGTTTGAAAAAATAAATAAACAAGCATGATGGAATAAACTAATTAAATATTGTCTACTTTTGGTGGAAGTGGCAGACCAAACTAAGTAGAGATAACTGAGTGGAGTTGGTGGTGGAGTGAATTATACACTTTAGGTGCATGTTACATCTTAGTGGGAGACATGATGGAATCATCTTCCAATAATTTATATTTTATTATTGTTTTTAAGTGGAATTTAGTAATAGGCTTAGCCTACTCCTCGTAATATAACTCAACACTCTTAGTGTGTTCTTACCTCACCCATATGTTTTTCTTACCAACACGTTCATAGTGTTTTATTTAAACATCAAAGATCATAACCAATAATAGGGTATTAATGACATCATTTAATGAGAATCATATTATAAAATTATTATAAAGCATATGGAAAAAAATTTATGATATGGTTTTAGTATCGATGATGCAGTTTTAGTACTAATTATTTAAAGAAAGAATATAATAGATGACAGATAGTGGGTTCATTTATTAAAATGTTTTTGGTTTGAAAATATTATGTTTTAACTTCTACAACATGATATTATTGTAATTATAAATTTAATAAGGATGTAGTTCATTAGATATCCATGTAGCAAACAATTTTCACATGCTAAAAATATGAAATGAGAAAAATAAAATTTGTATTGATGTCAAGAATTACATTTTTATGATACCCTACCCACTCACTCTTCTACTTTAAATGAGGAAATATGAAATATGTACATGGACAAATAGATTCATCACTCCATCTCCATCTCCATAGTTGATAAAGGAATATTAATTTCTAAAAAAACCTATGATGATAACCCTTATAATATTCTAGCAATGTATATTTTATAAATTATTTTTGTATAGAGAGAATGAGGGGGACAAATTTGGGATGATATTTTGACATATATCTATAAGTCTTGATTAAAATATAAAACAATGAGAGAATCAATAACATGAGTCCACTTAATAAAAAATAGTATCAAATTTAAGATTTACTATAACACTCCCTATTCCTTGATTCATAATATATATATTTTTAATAACATCAATATAAATGGTCAGTTACCTTAATGATGCCATCCAAGAATAAATGATGTACTTAACAACAAAATCTTTACCCTACAACACATCATGAATATTTATATTTAATTCAATAAATTGTTATCTTCTTTTTTGTAAACACTATTAGGTATTTTATTTTTAGATTAGATCATATTCAAGGTGTTTTCTATTTAATATAAGGGTTTATAATTTATCTTAATATTTTTTTATATTTAACTAATTTAATTGTATATAAAACAATAAATTTTAAAGTTTTTAGAATAATTCTATTTTATTTTGTTTCTCTACATTTTTAATCGCCACCCTAATCCTTCATCGATGAAAAAAACTTATATTACATTGTAGTGAATAAATGTATATAAGACCTTGAGAGCTCAATCTCCCTTGATATATTGGATTGTGGCGAATAAATACTAAAAGACACTTGAGATATCTTACAAATAATACAATTCAGATGTTCATATATTATGCCTAAACAAATAATACCATGTATCTAAATTCTAGGTATATCTTACAAATAAGACACTTGACATGATTATTTCATGAGATAATTATTATTAGAGATGAATGTTTTTGTTATGAAGTTATTAAATTTATCCATACAGTCCATGTTTCAACCATGGTTATTTGAATGTTGGTTATCTATGAATTACATAGATATGATATTGGGTTTTAAATCTATATGTCAATGAATAAGGCAAGGGCACCACCTATATATTAGGTTATTCATCCTATTAAGATATTTTATAATTATAGTAGATAAATTAGGTTTGAACATGAAGTCATTAGTGGAAATAAATATTGTAGATATATTAGGTACTTCATAATTTTGGAGAAGAGAGTAATTTTTTTTTAATGGAATCACTTGATTTGAAAATAGTTTTCAATGGCCTAATAGACATGTATGCAAAATGAATAAGACTACAACAAACATGTTAATTGCTTAACAATATATATCCCTAAGCTTGGTATCATAGAATGCAATGATGGAAATATATGTAATGCATGACTATAGAAAAGATGTTTCTAAACTCATTGAAATAGTAAAGCATTTTGGAAGCAACTCAAATCATTCTTAGTTTTTTTTCTTCTTGTAACCATGTCATTCTAGTGAAATATGTTTATAAATATGTTAATGAAAAATGACTCTAAATATGTAGTATAATTTAATTGGATATGGATAAAACTAAGTGGATTATAAAAATTTACCAATCCTTACACATTAAAAATATATAGAGCTGAAAATAAAACACAAACTAAGAATGACATGTGAATTACTTGAAAATATATGTCACCTAAGGACGGTCTTATAGAATGTAATGATGGAAAGATATGTAAGATACAACTACAAAAAATATGTTTTGAAGCAATGATGGAAAGATATGTAATGGGACATGGGCTAAGTAAAGAGTATATGAGTGAGAATGAGTGAATGGGTGTAAAAGTAAGAGATGAATTTAGTTGTTATAGAATATAGTTGAGAGGAAAAACTAGTATAGAGTAGGTTTCATGCTTTAGTGGTGCTCTTTGTAATGTAATGGGCAAAAAATAGTTGAGGTTAGCTAAAATACCAATAGAGTGCTAATTTGAATACTTCATTTGTATTTTTTGAAAATGACTATTTTTTGAAGGAATAAGTGGTGATCCATTTGATACTACCACACTGATTTCCCCCTCACTAGTAAAACTAATAGTAATATTAAACTAGGAAATGTAGGTTTCACTTATCTTGCTCATCCAAATGCTAATGTATTGAGATATTCTTACCTTCAAATTAGATCAAGAAGTATTGTAGCTTTGATTGGTTGAAGAAGTCCACAATTATTAGACTATATGAGATGTTTTACGATCCTCTTAAAAAAATGGTAGTACTAGATTATAAAGACATCAAATCATTTAATTTGAGGCACCCGAGACATTTTTTAGGTATAGTAGGGTGGGAGCCAAGTTTGTTTTCAAGGATTATTACATATAACATTGAGTACATGGTAAGGAGGATGTAACTGAGGTTGAGGTGATCAAGGCTACCAAGGTTGCTAATGCCCATACATTTATATGGGGAATAAATAAAATATTTTAACTTCATTTTTACTTATTATACATTGATGTATTATTATTTTTGTTGATGTTTTAATATTATAACCATTTGAAGAATGGATATAATATAAATACAGGTGACATAGGACTACAATTGTGTGGAGACTAGAAGCAAGAAATATCCATAGTTAGAGAACTAATAAAGGATCCAAGTATATTACTACTAGATGAGGTAACTAGTGCATTGGATACACAATCAAATAAGTCAATTTAGGAGGCTCTAGGTCAAGTTATGGTGGGAATAATAAACATAGTTATAACTCATAGATTCAACACAATTTATAACTCTAAGTACATAGTAGTTATTTAGGGTGGGAGGATTGTTGAGCAAGGTAGTCACCTTATTTTGACATGAAAAAGTGAAAATAATGAGTATTTTATACACAAAAATCTATTTCAAGTTAACCAATGCAAAGATCAAATGATGTAAATATAAAAATAAGTATGCCCTAAATCAATCTAGTTTACTCAAAATTTTAGTAATATGTAGTAGTATTCAAATTCAAACCCATAAAAATTATCACTGCCACTGAAGTTTAGTGAATATCCACATATTGAATCTATTCCCACTAATAAGAGAAGTATCAAACCATAAAATATCTATGTGTTAAAAATTTTAAGACTGTAAAAAGTAGTATTAAACCAAGAGAAGGGATTATCTTTTAAAATATGATAATGAAAACAATTCAACTGAAGTTTTGAAGAAATGATGGCATGATATGTAATGGGGAGAACACATTACATACAAGAATAATTAATAATTAGGAGTGAAGGGGGTGAGCTTAACCAGTGTAAAAGACTCTAAAGGTGCATTTCTGACCATGAGAAGATCATTTTTCTTTTTCCTATCCTTTATCTCATTTGGTTTATCTACATGAAATAGGGGATTACCATGGGATATCATAATTGGCTTGTGTAACAAGGGTTCACATGCTTTTTATATTCTATTCAAACCTTAATACACAATTATCTTGCCAACATGGATGCCCAAGCATTATGGGGGGTGGCACAACTTGTCATTTGGTAGTGGGCCTTGGGAAAAGGAACATCTAAGGGAAAATGAAATCATGGGCCTCTTCATCCATGTTAAATTATATTTTTTTGGTTGAACACCAATGAGTCAACTTTTACATTGACAAAACTAGTTGACGCCAACACACACTAAGTTTATGCATACTGGTTAAAGTCACTCACTTTTAATAGTGATGAGAAGTTATTGGTGTCAAATTCCACCCATTTTTAATTTGTGTTCTTTTGCACATACATGGTTGAGTTATATTGTATTTTTTTATTAAGAACATTCCACCCTTTGATAAATGGGTCATGATCCTATGATTTAAGGTGCCATGTTGAGTAGGGCTTAGTTATAAAATAAGAGGTGGGTTCACCTAACCTCCCCTTAATGTACGAAGACTAAAATTATATATAAGAGTCTACAATATGTATATGAAGAGAAAGAAACAAAGAAACAACCTCTTTCCACTCACAATAGTAATTATTGTACTTGATGATATAATGAGAATCTAATTCTGTCTCATGTTAATTTAATCTTTGCTCTAAAAATTAGTCTGTAATTATTTGAACCTTGAGGGTTTGAATAACTTGTTATGCATCTTAAGTGAGCAGCTTGTTTAAAACTAATATGTTGTTGGAAGATGATGTATACTTATTGGTTCTTAATTATTAATGGCACACCATTAAATTGATCTAACATTGTGAAAATCCTACGTTGTTAAAGGGAAAATATTTTTATGAAGAATAATCAATATGGTAGAATGATAATATTGTTGGTTACTAATCCTTGAAATGTGTGTACTATACATTTTGAACAAATCACCAGAAGAAAGATGATAAGATGCTTACAATTCTTTAAAATTTTTCCACTCTTCCTACCTTTAGGTTAAAACTTAAACAATTAATGAATGATAATTTTATTGTTAATAATAGTGCAATATTGAATGCAGAGCAAGCCCTTGACTATTTAAAAATGTCCCTCTTTGATTAAACCAAATATATATAAAAAAATCCTCAATTGGGATGTCTATTCAATTGACTATGTTCTTCAATCTTAGTTAGATCCAACAAAACCACTACACCTCAAAATATACAAGTATTTACTTTTAAAATATTAAAAAACATCATGAATGATAAAATATATATCATTTATTTCAAAATGTACATACTAAGATCAACATCTTTCTTAGATACATAAACATAATTTATTTGGTATTTCACCTTATACATATAAGAAATTTCACATTATAAGTAAACAAAAATTTTCACTTAAAATGTGAAATATATTTTGAATTTAATCTTCTATCTAAATACAAATGAGGTGGATTTATTCCATTTATTTTGGACTTTCATCTTAAAATATATATTCTTTGATAGCAGATGGATAACTCATGAGGCTACAATTTAAAAGTTAAAAAATAAATAAAAAGAAACTACTACCTTTTTAAAGGTATGATATGCTCATATAATAGATTTAAACCCTATTGAAATTCATTTATAACCTTGTGTATTCATTAATAAAAATTTACATCTATTTATCCAAATCCATATGTGTCGATGTTGGTTAAAATACAACACTATTTATTTGATAATTATATATATTGACAAGAAAATGTGATGGTTGTTAAATCATGTTGTTTAAAAATATTAGCTACTATCAAATTCTAATTTGATACAATGCTTCCTTAAATCATTTGAGATTGTTATTTTAAAGCATATTTTTAATTTTAAAAAAATAAAATTATATATTATATATTGTAAATATTAATTATAGAAGGATTCCTCTATGTAGTATAGTTTATTTAGACAATCGAGCTAAATTAATAGTAATTGATATACAACATAGAATATTCAAGTTCCAACCTATATAGACTAGAGCCCATTATTATACGAGCAAAACTTTAGCATATATAACTTATATATTTAACATTTTTTTTTGTTTATTTATGTTAACTATGAACATTCAAGGGAAATATGCTATTTTATACCACAACTCATAGGAAAATTAGTCATGTATAAACATAAGATAAAATATACATGGCCCTTATTTATAATAATGTCCATAATGTGAACTAAAGGGTGGTGAAATTATTTACACATGTTTGTTAAGGCTAGATATTGAATTTACATTGGCCAACCTACATGAGGGATGGGTAGAGAGTGGAAATTTATTAGGAATAGTCAATCCAAATGCTTTATCTATATTCACCTCACAGTCCACACTCCAATCAAAGCAATGTATGAGTTCAACAAGTGCCAACTGAACAACAGAAAGTCCCATCAAAATTCCAAGGCATCCCCTTCTTCCTATTCCAAAGGGTAGGAGTTCAAGATCATGTCCTTTTGGATCCATATTTTTTTCCCATATATCTCTCTGGCTTGAATTGTAAAGCATATTCCCAAACACTTTCATCCCTTCCCATGGCCCATATGTTCACTTACAACATTGTTTGAGGAGGAATTTAAAATCCTTCCACATTGCATGCCCCCATCGATTCATGTGGAATCAACAATGGAAATGGTGGATGTAGTCAAAATGTCTCATTCACTACACATTGCAAGTACTCACAATTTATCACATCACTTTCCTTTGATAAATGGTATTTGCCTATAACTGATTCAACTTGTTGTAATGTTGCCAATGCACGAGGGTTTCTCAATAGCTCACTCATTGTCCATTTTATAGTTGTGTTAGATGTGTCTACTCTAACACCTAGCATATCCTGGAAAAAAATGTTAACTATTAGTTGATGTACTTGTTGAGTGAAGTATTGTATATAAAATTGTGATAGATAGAAGAAATTTACTGTTTAAAATTAAGACAAGAAATTAAGAAAAAAAACACCCATTATTTCATGTAGATTTAAGTAATTTATAAACATTATTGAAGGTCATATTTGGTGAAGATCTTATGAATCATATTGATGTCAATGTTTACATTTTTAAACAATACAAAAATTTAGGGTAGCCTAGTCAAAAAAGTACTTTTTGTTATATTTATCATGTGTCACCATTGAGTTTTGATGGAAAACCAAACTAAGTATTTCAGTGCCTATTCACTAATTTTTGATAAATAATGTATTTTGTTGTTTCATCTTAATTTACCTGTAATTTTTATTGCATCATTAGTTTGTAGTGAAGTCAATATGAAGTCATATAATATATACATGTGTAATCCTATAGTAAGTTTTTGAACTACCTAATAGGCCAAGGCCAAGAAGCACTGTGAACAATTCTCTACAAATTGTTTTCCGTGTTTATAGTCAACCACTAACATAAAATAAAGCTTAGTATAAATATTTTTCTCAAAAATCTTAAAGCATGTGATATGGACGTAAATTAAAATATTTATATTTGAGAAGTTGATTATTGCATTTATTAAAAGAGTTCAAATTCTAATGGTTTAATAAATGATTTGGTGTAGAGGATGATATTGGGGCTCGTCCTACTTCCATAGGTTTTGGATCGGCCCCTTGAGGATTATGTATCATGAGGATGGAAGAGATGTCCTTATTTTGATCTTTGTTCTTCACAATAAATTGATTCACATCCTTCAACTCTTTTTAAATAAATTGATTCACATCCTTCAACTCTTTTTCTTCATAATAAATTGATTCACATCCTTCACAAAGTATATGGAAGATAAAACGGTGTTGGCAGTTAGTACTCAGAGGTAGCTACAATGATACACTTTGTTGAGATTACTATAGATCATCTTCCTCATTTTAAATGCTCCTTTAAATGTTTCAAGCCATCTATTTCCTATAAAGGATGAAATTGATCATATCATTAGCGCTAAATATTAATGCTAGAACTTACCATGATGATTGCCTTGATGTGGAGCCTCGTGATTTTCATCTCCTTCTTCTGGATCTTCGACTGTGCCATGTCCAGTAGGACGTCCACCTTGTCTTTTACACCATCTCCTTCCTCAACTTTCTCTCTTCTACGATTCATGTTTTCATCGATGACTTTGTCGGCAAATCCATCGAATATTTTTTTAACGGCTTTCATGCGACGGTGGACACCTTGCAAATAAAGCCGGTCTAAATACGGAATGAAATCACCAATGCAAAAGACTCCGGCGAGGGCCGCCATCTCAGACACCATTTCTGCAAAGCGCCTCCACTCAATTCATCGTCTGAGAATGTTCTGCCGGCAAACATTCTGCAGATGATTTTTTGAGTGAGGGATGCGAGTATGTTTCTCAGGCTCACGCAGCGTGCCCCTTGTCCGCTCTCCAACCAAATGGAGCGCACCATTGTGGATACCTCTTCCTCCCTCACGCATCTGAAAGACTCGGTTCTTTTCAGTGTGAATAACTCGATTGTGCACAGCTTTCTCATTTGCCTCCAATACTCGCCATAGAAGGCAAAGGCCACGCCTTTACGATCGTGAAACAAATATTTCCCAGTAGAAAGAGCAGGTCTGTTGGCGAAGAGCAAATCATCCGTTTTAAGAAACTCCTTTGCCATGGCAGGAGAAGACACCACTACGGTGGGAACAGAGCAAAAGGTGAAAAGTGAAGATAATGTATTTATGCATTCAAAAGAGAAATATGGAGGAAACTATAAAAAAAATAGATTTGTAAAAAAATAAATATGAAAAATAAGAGTGTAAAAGAGTAAATTTGCAAAAAAGTAAAAGTGCAAATTGCAAAAGGTGGTGAAATAAACTTAGGTTATTCTCTTTTCATTTGCTTTATTTTCCCAAGCTTCTCCATAGGAGAGAAATTGCAGGGTTTCAAGATCTAGGTGCGCCATTCCAAGGAAAGATTATTCAAGCAGCCATGGATCAAAAATATCCCCAAGCAATAATTTCAAGTGCAAGAGTTCCCAACTATGCAAGAATGTGATCAAAGGGGCATCTTCATGCAGTTACACAAAAGACAAAGAGTTTGTTTGGCTCCTCAAATGAATATTCTTTTTCTACCCTGTTTGGAAGCATCTCCAATCAAAAATCAGGAAGTTTGTTACAAATCTCCATCATTTATTATAGAGGTAGTTATAGAGATCTTTTTCTTTGCAGATACATGAAGATTCCAGGGGTGCAAAAGGGATTTCTCCAGCCAAGAGCATTTTGGTAGAACTTGAGGGGGTGTTTTACACTTTTAAAGGTTACAACTCTTATTCATAGATTTGAAGGTTTGAAAAATGTATAAATAGAAGGCTTATCTTCTATTCAAGGGTTGGTTGTTGGTTGTTGTGTGTTTTTTGGTTCTTCTCTAAATATAAGTTCTTCAAAATTTTAGAATCACTGTTGTGTGTGTATTTTGCCTCTCTTGTTAAAGTGGTTACCTATGTGTGAGAAATCGTATCTTATAGTTTATAAATGTAAGTAGACAGACTCATACAGTAATTTTAGTATATACCTACATACACACATATAATTTTTAGTATAAATTATTAACTAAATTATGTTTTAAAATCAATTATGAATAAGCCATGCAATTTTGATTAGTTATTGGGGTGTGTGTGTGTGTGTGTGTGTGTGTGTGTGTGTGTGTGTGTGTGTGTGTGTGTGTGTGTGTGTGTGTGTGTGTGTGTGTGTGTGTGTGTGTGTATAATTGAAAATAATTTTATTTTTAGTGTAAATTGCTAATTAAATTATACCTTTATTTTTCAGCAAATATATTTCATATATTATGGATCTAAAGTTCTTTTTATTTTAGATGGACTAGTTAAAGGAAGCAATTGCACCTCCTTATTAAAATACACCAAATTTATCAAGTAAATTTTTCATATACTTCTTGCAAATGATACTTTTATACATAGTGTTTAAATCATTATCTAGGAGAACATATAGGGAGTGATGGAGGTTTCCAAGACAAAACATATTTTATAATTTAATACAGTAGTAAGTATGAGAAGAATAATCACAATATCATAATATTTTATATCGGTGTTGCTATATAATTCCCTTTCTTCTTTTTCATCTTCTTTTTAAAAAAATAGAACCACATATGCCAATCAAAAATAGAGTTAAGTTTGTTACAAAACTGGTACAATCCAAAAAATCACTTTGTTTTATTGTGGATCATCTTTCCCAAGGAATGCCTATGCATATAATAACATAATTTTATTGTGTACAATAATCTACATTAAGAAAGCACACCAAGATCATTGTCAATATTATTCTCCAAGAAGTACAAAATGAATGTATAAGAATTTCATATGGAAGTGGGTTGAAAAAAATATTAAGTGATTTCCATACTTTAACTCTACTTCCCATGACATGGGGTGTAATTGATGGCACACATATTCAATTATCATATTGTCATGAACAAAATTATACTCATATGAACTATGTAAACAAATGTTATTTCTACAGTGTTTTGTTGAAAGGAATCTATGATGCATAACGAGTATTTTGAGATGTGTGTGTCAATGCTCTTTGTGGTACCTATAACACTGATAATTGGAATTATTCTAAAACAAAAATAAGAATACAAAATGGAGAAGTAATAGCATCCCTAACATTTCAAATTGAAATAAGTATTATCTTTCCCTAATTAATAGGGGATTCTAGATATCCTATCTCTTCTTACTTATTGAAGTTATTAAATTACAGTCTTTCTCCAATGCATGATATTTTTTACAAATAATTATTTATAGGTTATGTGAAAATAGAGAATGAATTAGTTATGTTGAAAGGGATATGGATATTTATTCATTATGTAGGTGTAGAGTTGGATAAGGTGCCTAAGATTATATTGGCATGTTGTGTGCTCCATAATTTTTTAGAAATAAATAATGAGAATGAGTCCAAAATCCAAGAAGAATTTCATACAAATTATGATTCTCAACAATGTACTACAACAATGGAAAGAGATCAAAGAAAGGGACAAGAAGATATCATGTTTCATGAATGGGAAAGATATTATAAGTCTAGTATGGGGAAATACTATACTTTGTCTTACATAATATATACCATGTTTTAGTATGTATTATATAATGCATTACTACATTTCCTTTTTGGTGATGAAATAACAAAAATAATAATAAAAATAACAATACCCAGTATTACAATTTGTAGTTTTACATCAAATATTTTCTCCATTAATTTACTCTCTCATTCCTTTTTTTCATTCTCAATTTGTATTATTTCATGTTCAATTTCTTTCATTTTTTGAGTGAAAGGATACATACTTTTTTCCATTCTCTCTCCCAAATATTCATTGGAGGCTCTTTTTATCTTTACACTTTTGTCATCAAAATCCACCCATTTTAATTTTTGTTCTTTTTATACATATATGGTTACATTATAATGTATTTTTATAATAAGAACAACACACCCTTTTTGATATATGGGTCTTGTTCCCATACTAACACACCATGTTGAGTAGTGCTAAACAATACGATAATAGTGTAGTAAATATCTAGGTTAATCTAACCTCTCATTGATGTATTAACCCCAAAATTATATATGAGTGTCCATGAGATGGTTAGGAAGGAAGAGATAGAGAGAGAACCTTCTTACATTCACAACAGTAATCATTTTTATTGATCAGTATAATGGGAATCTACCTCGGTGTATTTTGATGTTCAACTACTTAAATTGATATTATGTCAAGTATATTATTCTTATTTCATCTCATGTTTATTTGATCTTTGATCTAAAATTTTTTTTGAAACTACTTAAACGTTTGAGGGTTTGAGGCAACTTCTTTTGCATCTGTAATGAGTAACTTGTTTGAAATTAATATGCCACCATAAGATGATGTATGTACTTATTGGATCTTAATTATTAATGGCATAATATTAAATTTATCTAACAACCTTGTAAAAGTCCTAGTTTTATTAAGGGAAAATATTTTTTTGAACAATCATCATTACGATGGTGTGATAAGATGATTGGTTACTAATCTTTGAAAGTTTTGTCTAACTGATTTTTTTAAAAATAATTAGAAGGCAGAAGATAAGGTACATATAGTTCTTCAGAAGGTGGCCACTCTTCGTACCTTTAGGTTAAACTTAAACAATTGATAAATGATAATGTTCCTATTGATAATAGTACAATATTAAATGCATAAAAAACCTTTGAATTTTAAAAAATGACCCTCATTAATTACATCAAATCTGAACACTAATCTTAAGTGAGATGTGGATTATGTCCTTCATGCCATGTTAGACCAAGAAAATCTACTCAACATCTTAATTACAATAATTTATATTCAAAAAGATTAAAAAATATTATGAATGGTTAAATATATAACATTTATTTTGAAATGCATATATTGAGATCAGCATATTTCTTAAATATACAAATGCAAATTATTTAGTATTTTACCTTATACAAAGATAGTAAATAATTTCACCTTACAAGTAAACAAACATTTTCAATTGGAAAGATATTTTGAATTCAAGCTCTTACCTAACTACAAATGAGGTGGATCTCTTCCATTTATTTTGTATTATCATTTCTAACATTTATGATTTGAAAGTGGATAGATAATTCGTGAGGTTACAATTATTAAATCAACACAAACACACACACATTTTAAGGGAATGATTTTCTCATATAAAAAACTATAATTTTTTATATATTAAAATTCAATAAATTTTTATTTGGAAAAATATTTTGAATTTGAGCTTGTACCTTACTACAAATGAGGTGGATATTTTCCATTCATCTTGAAATATCATTTCTAATATTTATGTTTTGAATGTGTATGGATAATTCAATTTTTAAATAATTATAAATACTTTTTAAAAATACCTTTAAAAAAATGATTTTTTCATATAACGGAGTTATAACCTATTACAACCTTTTATATATTAAAATTCATATAAAAACTTGTATATTCATTAATAAAAAATTACATCTATTTATTCAAATCCATATATAACTATGTTAGTTCATATACAACACTATTGATTTGGTAAATATATATCTTGACAATAAAATGAAACAACGAGTTACAATTAATATTATAAAATCTTTTGATATTTTGTTTTTCTCAATCATTTGAAGTCCTATTATTTTGTAATAATTTTTTAAAAAGTGTAGACATATAAAATTATATTATATAGAAAAATACTAACTGTAAAAGGATTCATATATGTAGTACATAGTTTATTTAGATAATTTGACTTTTAAATCATATTGCTTGAATTACTATCTAAAATTAATATTATAGAATCTTTTGACACTACATTTCGTTCATTGATTTGAGGGTGTTTTTTTTAGAGTGATTTTTCTTTTTTAGTATTTATTTAAATCACATTGCTTGAAATACTAAATAGAATCAATATTATAAAATATTTTGACACTACACTTCTTTCAATGATTTGAGAATATTCTTTTAAGAACATTCTTTTATGAGTATTTTTTCAAAATCATAGAAACACACAATTATATATTATATAGAAAGAAATATTATATATAAAAAGATTCTTATATAAAATACAATTTATTTAGACAATTGAACAAAATTGACGGAAATTGAAATACAACTTAAAATATTTAAGTTCCAACCTATACAGATTAAGCCCCTTATTACTTAAAATAATATTAACGTACACATTTATATATTTAACATTTTTTAATATTTATCCATATATAGTCAAGAGGAATATGTTATTTTATTCCTCAACTAATAGGAAACTTCATGAAAGGCAAAAAGAACATACAATCTACATGGCCCTTATTTATAATAAGAAATTAAACATTGTCAATAGCATGAATTCAATGGTGGTGAAATTCATTACCCATGTTTGTTCAGGCCAGATATTGAATATCCAGTGGTTAGTCTCCATGAAGGACGGGCAAAGAGTGGAAATTTATTAGGAACAGTCAATCCAAATGCTTCATCCATATTCACCTCACAATCCACACTCCAATCAAAGCAATGTATGAGCTCAGCAAGTGTCAACTCAACAACAGAAAGTCCACTTGAAATTCCAGGGCACCTCCTCCTCCCTGTTCCAAAAGGCAACAATTCAAAGTGATGTCCTTTTACATCCATAGTTTTCCCAATAAATCTCTCTGGCTTGAATTGTAAAGGATCTTCCCAAACACTTTCATGCCTTCCCATGGCCCATATGTTCACAAGCAACATCGTTTGACGAGGAATGTAATATCCTTCCACATTGCATGCCCCCATTGACTCGTGTGGAATCAACAATGGCAATGGTGGATGCAACCGAAATGTTTCATTCACTACACATCGCAAGTACTCACACTTTACCACATCACTCTCCTTTAAGAAACGGTGTCTGCCCACAACTAATTCAATTTCTTGTTGTAATGTTATCATTACATGAGGGTTTCTCAACAACTCACTCAATGCCCATTCTAATGTTGTGGCAGACGTTTCTACTCCAGCATTCAACATATCCTGAGAAAATGTAATTTTTAAGTGAAGTATTGTATTCAAAAAATTTACAGAGAACAAATTTCTTGGTTAAAATTCAGACAAGAAATTAAAGAAAAAACACCGATTACTTCATGTAAATTTATGCTATTTATAAACATTAGTGAAAGATTTAAAAAATTAACACAATTAAGGTAGCCAAGTGAAAACAGTATTTTCTATTAGATTCTTCTGTCACCAGTAAATTTTGATGGAAATCCAAACTATGTACTACACCTATTAACAAATTTTGGAGAAACAATGTATCATGTTGTTTCATCTTACTTTACTGGCAATTTCTGTTGCGTTGTTAATCGTATGGTTGGTATAAATTAATAATAATATTCCTTTCTTTCCATTTCTATTTCAATTTAAAAGCTTGTAGCTTATTATATTTCCATACAGCTAAGCTTAATATTAGTGCTAAAACTTACCGCGATGATTGCCTTGATGTGGAGCCTCGTGATTTTCATCTCCTTCCTCTGAATCTCCTACTCTGCCATGTCCAGGAGGACGTCCACCATGTCTTTTACACCATCTCCTTCCTCAACTTTCTCTCTTCTACGATTCATGTGTTCATCGATTACTTTGTCAGCAAATCCATCGAATATTTTTTTAACGGCTTTCATGCGACGGTGGACGCCCTGCAAATCAAGCCAGTCTAGAAACGGAATGAAATCTCCAATGCAAAAGACTCCGGAGACGGCCAACATCTCCGAGACCATTTCTGCAAAGCCATGGCCTCCACTCAATTCATCATCTGAGAATGTTCTGCCGGCAAACATTCTGCAGATGACATTCTGAGTGAGGGATGAGATTCTGTTTCTCAGCTTTACGCAGCGTGCCCCTTGTCCACTCTCCAACCAAATGGAGCGCACCATTGCGGATACCTCTTCCTCCCTCACGGACTGGAAACATTCAGTTCTTTTCCCCGTGAATAACTCGGTTGTGCAGAGTTTTTTCATTTGCCTCCAATACTCTCCATAGAAGGCAAAGGCCACGTCTTTACGATCGTAGGCTAAGTATTTGCCAGCAGAAACAGGGGGTCTGTTGGCGAAAAGCAAATCCTGCGTTTTAAGAAACTCCTTTGACATGGCAGGAGAAGACACCACAACGGTGGGAACAGAGCCGAAGCGTAGAAACATGACATGCCCATGTTTCTTTGCAAGCTCTGCGAGAGAGTGATGAGGGAGGGAGCCGAGGAGATGAAGATTTCCCAGGAGGGGCCATGGACGTGGCCCTGGTGGTAATCCCAACTGATCAGCTCCAGGCTTCTTGAATTTGTAGAAAATGAAGACGAAGATCAGGAAAACCCCAACTATTGTTGGAGTCGCCTCAACTGCACAGGAATACAGAGACGCCATGTTGGAAATCTCAAGGAATATGAAAAAGAGGAATATGTAACCGCTTGTAAATATCGCCTCAGCCTGTGTTACAAAGGCGTGGCATGGAAACACCTGTACGAACAATTACACATTTGTCGAGTCCATGAAATATCAGGGCATTTAACAGTAACACGTTTGCCGTGGTCCACTCGATTTCAACGTATGAACATCGGCCATGGGCATTACGTGATCCTCTTCTCCTCTCTTATTATTTATTTGTTTATATCCTTTTTCAGATCGTACGAAAATTATGGTGAAATATAATATCAGATATAAAATAGATGGTTCAGGGTTGCGTGATTGTCTTAGTTAATTGATCGTATGAGAATGATTTTCGTTGAATTCAACTTATCTAATTATGGTAGAAAATATTATAATCGGGTGTGCTGCTTATGGTAAACTAAACTCTCTCGAAGCTCTCAAAGTAGGAAGAGTTGGAAGCTCTTAATTATGAAGACATGTCCCATACGATCCAAGCTCCACCTCCCATCAAAGCTATTTAGAAAAAATTAAAATTTTGTTGTCCGAAGGAGAGGCAAATCTAGAGATGCTAGACCATTGTCTTGTTCACTTTGAAGTATATTTCAGTATTAGATTAATGAGAATCTTCATGTTTATTTTATAAGATTTAAATTTTCTAATCATATTTTAACTTGATTTAAAATATATGTTCATTTTTTAGTTGTGAATAAGCTATTATGAATTAGTAAATGGGGTGGATTTAAAATTTTGATAAAAAGACAATTCCATCTTATTATTTTGAGATAGATGAAGATAACGGTTCCTTTTTCCCATCAAATGGTTTTAAGAAGAAAGGTGGTTTGATTGCTACTTCTATTGCTAACAAAGAATGTGGTTTATCCTATTTTGAATTTAATAGTCTAAACAAAATAGAACTTGAGACTAATTTACATTGTATAAGATATATTTAAATGAAGCAAATATAAATGTAAGTAACATGGTTTGATTGATTTAGTGCACTTTATATTTATATAAATGATCAAGAGGATAGTGTACTTAGCTTCTTTCAATTTAGTTATAGCACACGTGATAGTGTACAATTATCAATAGTGTTATGAAATGGGTTTATTATCGTTAAGATCAAGAAGTTGACTATCAAAACCCACCAAGATGGATCTGATACTGCTTGTATGCATATCGTAACTGGAATAGTTTGATCTCTACGAGATCTTTCCTTGTGAGAAGTGTTAGACAATTCTATCATATATTATTGTGGTTACTTGTAGATAGTTTCGATGTGCAATTTTAGAAGCTTGGTCCTTTGTGGATGTTTAGATTCATCTTCCTTAACCTTAAAACCCTAACTCCAATTTTGACACTTGTTTCACCTATAAAAATTAGTTAGAAATGATGGGTTGAGTTTACCTCAACCACCCTCCACTAAATGGTTGAGTGTTACCTATGTTTCAATACTACAAAGAGTTCTCAAACTACATGTAATTATCCCACCTACTTATGTGTGTGTTCACTCATTGATATATTATACTAGTATGCAATGCAATCTTGTGTGGCTTTTGACAATTCACAACCTATGATTTTGACCTTGTAATAGTATTTAGATGTGGCTTGATGGTTGTTCCTTTAAGGGTTTGAATAATTGGATGATTTAGGGTAGTGCCGCAAAGATGTGCAGATGTATTCCTTAGTGTGTTAGATGATTTCTAGAGAAGTAATAGATATGTGTAAGCTTAGGTTTGATATATTTATATAGTTGATTGTTTAATAATTCCCCACTGAATTGACATGTGGAACGTGTGGGCTTTCACTATTGGAGAAATGTGTTTCACTTTTTGCTTTTGGGTGAACTGTGAAGTTATTGGTAAGCTTCCTTGTATTGATGTTATGTGTTTTGATGCCATCCCATGACCTCCATCCTTATTATGTTTTTGTATAGTAATTTATAATACTAGTTAATATGTACATCTCTTCTATTTTATTTTTTTGGGTGCTTCATTTGTGAAATGATGTTTTTTAAAGTGTGAGAATGGTGTTATATGGATAATTCTGTGTTTTTGGTTAGCTTTCCATGTGTGAAATTGATATTTTTATGCCATTGAGATTTGTGATGAACTATGAACTAAATGTTGAAGTATATGTAAATTTTTTTGGCCATTTGATGATTCTTGATGAGAAGTGAACTTATTATGTAGTAATACTGAGATTGAAATAACATCAACTACTTTGCTTGAAACGAAGTCCTTATCTCTTAATTGTGTAATTTGTCTTCTTGTGACAACACTTGTGTGGATTGAATAGTGTTGAGTTAATACTTGTAAATTAAGTGAATATGGTTGATGTCCAAACCATCTCATTTTTCAACAAATGTTAAATAAATGCTAATATATTGGCTCTATCTTGTTGAATATTAGTTTCCATGAGATGTTTTGCTCAAAACAAATGATATCCCAAAATGAATGTGTGATTTTGTGAAACTTATATCCTTTCTTGGACCCTAAATTAATGCTTAAATTAAGTGATGGTTAGACAAGAATGATATCAGTGTTGTGTATTAAAGTATAAGTTTTGTTTGAACTTTGAAAATTAATCTTCAATTCATGGATTTTTTTTAAAAAATGATATGTATCTTTGAAAATTCATAAGATATGTATTTTTGGTAAAAATTATGTTGATAAAAATTTGATTTGAAGTAGTCATTTATTGAAAATTTGAAAACTTGACTATTTATTTATTGTCATCACAAGTTGACAAAAATATCTTTAAATTGTATTAAGTAAAATTTGTGAATGAATACTTCTAGTTTTTAATAATGTTTAATTTTTATAAATAATATTTTCTTCTTAATTCTAAACATGATTTCTTCTTTGATAATGTGCTAGTATGATGTTGGCCCACCTTAAAACTTGGTATTTTTTCCCTCATTTATTTCTTTGTTGAAACTACATTACCTTTTTGTTTTATCAAGGTTGATTCTTTCTAAAGAGATGGAAAAGTAATGCCCCTCATTAATTTTTTGACCCTTTTATTGACTTTAAGTTTTTGACGTAAAATTTTGTAATTTTAACATTCTAATAATAAATTAAATTTTCAATATTAACTTCAATTTTATTTCCCTACATAAATCCAAATTCATTGAATTGGTAACAAGGATGGACAATGATATAACATTTCCATTCTTTAATATAGCATCTTGCTAGAGTTCACTCAACAATGAAGAAGATTAGTAAATATTCATATGGAACAAGGTATCGTAGATAATGTTTAAAATGTGGTTTTATACCCATTTTCAAACTTTTGGAAGGTTAGTTATATTTTAAATATATATTTGAATTTCAATATAGTTGGGTAATATAATGCATAATGAATGTATAATTAATTTAAATTGGTTTATATTATATTTTAATTATAAATTTTGGATTCTTTCAAGAATAATGAGATATATTTTATATATTTTTGTTAGTGTTATATTTATATTTATATTTCTTCATATATATAAGACATAGCATTAGTAATGGTTTTTAATTTTAATATACTGATATTATTAAATTGATGCATTTTTTTATTATTTAATGAAAGAATTGGTAAAAAAAAATTATATAACTATTAATCCATGTGATGTGTGAAAAATGTAAGATAGTTATCTTTTTTCACACATCACATTGACTAATATTTCTATGACTGTCTTTACCAATTCCCTCATTAAATAATGAAAAATCGCATCAATCTAATTTTATCACTATATTAATATAGTTATATAATTATATTGATGTGATTTTTCATTCATATAAAATCATCAAAGAATGAAAAATCACATCAATATAATTATATAACTATATTAATATAGTGATAAAATTAGATTGATGCGATTTTTCATTATTTAATGAGGGAATTGGTAAATACAGTCATAGAAATATTAATCAATGTGATGTGTGAAAAAAAATGATTCTCTTACATTTTTCACACACATCATACACACACACATAGCATAGCATTAGTAATGGATTCCATTTTTTATATAATAATATAATTAGATTGATGTGATTTTTCATTATTTAATAAGAGAATTGGTAGAGAAGGTCATAGGAATATTAATCAATGTGACACATAGAAAATGTAAAATAATCATCTTGATATTGATATATATCTTGACATATTTCAGATAAATACTTTTAAAATATTTATTACATATAAATAATATATGTGTGTATACACAAATAAAATATTATTGATTATATTAATAAATAATAATGAGTAAAAGTGATCACTGTAATTTGAGGAAAATGGCGAGTGAAGAGAGACGGTGCGACAGTCTGGAGGAAGCCCCCAAGGAGGAACGGCCTCGGCCTGGGGGGATCGAACAGGAGAAAGCTTCGGCCTTTGTTAGTGACAACTCAAAGCTTCAGAAGATTAATGGATGCCTACCACGAAACCTGCAGTGCCCTATTTTGGTTATTCCTCCTAAGACAGTTAAAGATGAGGTTGACTATTTATCCTCCCATGTGTTGATATGCAAATTTCTAGGTATCAGGGTTTCTCTTTTGGTATTGGAGGTGTGGATCCGTCGCTCCTAGCAGATTGAGGGCAATTTTGATTTAATGTTGGCTGGGAACAACTATTTCATGGTAAATTTCACCTCAATTTCGGACCGTAACCAAGTTTTTGAAGGCAGACCATACTTCTTTGAACGAAATGGCCTCTTCCTTAAACCCTGGCATGCAGGGTTCAATTTTGCTAAAGATCTCCCGACCTGTGTCCCGGTCTGGGTCTGATTGCCAAGACTTCCACTGGAACTTTGGAGGGAGGACATTTTGCGCCAGATAGCTGTAATCCTGGGAACACCAACGGCTATTGCAAATCAAATGATGGAGAAAAAGGTTATTTCTTATGCTAGAATAGGTGTTGATATCAATTTGAATAACCCTTTGCCAGATTCAGTTGAAATGTGCATAGGTACCTCTTCTTGGATCCAGAAATTAGACTATGAGTCTATACCATTTCGATGCCGTATATGCCATGCCTATGGACATCTGCATCATTAGTGCCCTCATGTAGTTATAGGTAAGGGAGTATCTAAGGAATCCAGGGGGCCTCGAGAGGCTAATGGCAGCATAGGGAATGGCCAACCGAGCAATAATGGACCAAATCAAAACCAATCTAACAGGGTTTCAAAAGGGTTAAATCAACCAACCTCCTCAAGAACAATCCAAGGTTCAGCAGGGAGTGGAGGACCTGACATGGATGGCTTTACCACAGTTAGGCACCGTGGTGATAGGTAGGTTGATTCGGGCTTCAACTGGTTTGAGCCCCTAGATAACATGAACATATAAGATGGTGTCCCTAAAGCTTATCAGGGGGAAACTTCAGAGCTAGTGCTGTGACCCTCTGAATGTGGTGAACCACTGGACATGATGATCTAGCTAGAATCAGAGAGGTCGTATGATCAACAGGAGGGGACCCTCACAGTCTTACCAATCTCGGGGGATAATGATGTTAAATGGTTTGACTTGGTAAGGGATGTGGAAGCCAACAGGAAGGAAAAAGGGTATTTACCATCCCTTGGCCTTATGCAAAGGCCCTTCAAGAAAGCTTTGGTAACAACTTCTTCAAAGGCTGGTCGCAAGAAGGATCAGGATAAACTCAAAATCACAAGAGATTTGTTGGTGGAGTCAGGGGCAGTTAGAACCTTGAATGAACACTTCCCCCATTCCTCCCAATGATCGTCCTCTCATGGAATGTAAGGGGTTTGCATAGTGACCCCAAGCAAAAATCTATGTCCAAAATGGTGAGAGATCATGCTCTAGATATTTTATGTATCCAGGAGACTAAATTATCTGTGGATTCTTGGTTCTCTTGTGTTCAAAATTTTTGGTTCACTAGTCAAAGCCAGTGTGTAGGAGCCTTGGGGAGCTCAAGAGGGATAGCCATGTGCTGGGACCCTAGGAAAATAACACCTCCGCATTGGTTGATAGGCAGCTCAGCCCTCTCTATGGTTACCCTCTCTAAGGGAACGGGCGAACTTATTCTAGTTACCAATGTTTACACTCCGATCGATCCCCAAGGTCAGGTCAAACTATGGGATCACATCCAATTTTTTAGGAGCTGCCATCCTTTTCTGTCGTGGATTATTATAGGAGACTTCAATGTTGTCCTTAGTCTAGAGGAGAAGAGAGGAGGTCTGACACGATTGGGGCCTACCACGAAAATCTTTAGGTAGAATATAGACCTTCTGCGCTTATCTGACATTAAGTCTATCAACAGTATCTTCACTTAGAATAACCAAAGAATTGGTGATGCTGGCATTTCTGAGTGCCTAGATCGATTCTTGGTTTCATGCTTTTGGTTATCTAGATCTATTTCCCTGACTTCAAAAATTCTAGACTGGAGAGGCTCAGACCACTGGCTGATCAAGCTTTCTATAAGTCTTATTGCTGTCCCTACGAAGCCTCCATTCAAATTCCAGCTCATGTGGCTTCGGGACACTTCACTCCATGATCTAATGCTCTAGTGGTGGAGACAGGGAGGACCCAACTATGGAACGGAAATGTTTACCTTTGCTAAAAAACTTTAATATGTCAAGAGCAAGCTGAAATTTTGGAACATAAATTGTTTTGGTAACCTTCACCTCATGAGGAGAAAGGCGCAAGCCCAGCTAGATGCAGTGACTAGACAGATAAGAGACCAAGGGATGACTCTGGAGCTTAGTTTGGCAGAATCTTAAGCATCCAAGGTTGTAGAGGAATGGGAGCTTTGTGAAGAAATTTTTTGGAAGCAAAAGGCTCGCATTGACTAGCTTCATGAAGGGGACAAAAACATGGCTTTCTTCCATAAGTCATTCTAGGCTAGGCATAACAGGAATTTCATTTCCTTTTTGGAGGGCCCAGATGGATCTCACATGACTTCCACTCAAGCTATTGTTGGAGAAGTAGTTAGGTACTATTCAGAGCTTTTTACTGAAGAACGGCAGTGCCTTGAGATGGCTAAGAATGCTGTGCTTTCTTGCCTTCCCCAAGTGGTCACCCCGAGCATGAATAATTCTCTAATGCGGCCTATTGATTTGGCTGAAGTTCAAGGCATGGTTTTCAGTATGAGGAGAGGTAAAGCTCTAGGACCCGATGGCTTTTCGGTTGAATTCTACCAAGACTTTTGGGACATCATAGGCCAAGATCTCTTGAACGTGGTGCAGGAATCCTTTTCCAGTAAAGAAATGCTCAGGGCCTTAAATGCAACCTTCCTGGTCCTTATTCCAAAGAAAGACCAGGCTAATCAGTTGGACCTTTTTAGACCCATTGCACTTTGAAATGTGGTCTATAAGATCATCACCAAGCTCATTGCAAAATGGCTGAAAGTCTGTCTTCCCATGGTGATCTGAAAGGAACAAGGGGGTTTCATAGCTAGCAAGCAAATCCTGGATCAGGTCACCATTGCTTCAAAAGCCATTCATTCTATGAGCACCTCATAGGAACGGACTATGTTTATCAAGTTAGATTTAGCTAAGGCCTATGATAGAGCCAGTTGGAGCTTCTTGTAAAAAGTCCTGCTGGCTTTCAGTTTCAGCCAAGCTTGGATCAATTGGGTGTTAAGCTACGTTACCACACCCTCCTACTCAGTCCTCATTAATGGAGAACCCATTGAGCTTTTTCGAGCTTCTCGTGGACTTCGCCAAGGGGACCCATTATCTCCTTATTTATTTGTTATTCTGGTAGAAGGGATAGGATGGCTTACCAAGGTTTGGGTTACTCAGAATATGTTGCATGGGTGGCAATGGAGCAATGGTGCCATCACGTCCCACTTCCAATTTTTTGATGATACCATCCTTGCAAGGAGAGCGTGGATTCAGGAAGCGGAGGCCTTTAGAGGTACCCTTGACGTTTATTTGGAGGCATCTAGGCAAAAGATCAATGAGCACAAACCATCCATCTTCTTCTTTAATACCCCTGTGCCTATACAACGCAGGATTTCTGCCATTCTGAGATTCCAGAATCAATCTCTTTCAGTGATCTATTTGGGGATTCCTATCACGGTTGGTAGGTAGCCAAGATTATTCTGGCAAAATGTCCTAGACAAGCTCAGACAAAAAGTCAACCACTGGACTCATAGATGGCTCTCTACAGTGGGAAGGGTTACGCTCCTGCAGTCGGTGATCCAGGCTCTTCCCATTTATCGTTGCATGATTCAGGCTGCCCCTATGTACTTCCTCAAGGAATTTAATGCCCTCTCCCATCAATTCCTTTGGAGCGGCAACTTGTAGAACACTAAATGGAGCCTTATTAATTGGAATATTGTCTATCGACCTAAGAAGGATGGAGGCCTTGGCCTGCGCTCAGCTATCCTGGCCAGCCAAGCTATAGCGGCCAAACTATACTGGAGGTGGTGATCCAACCAAATGCTTATATGGGCTCGTATCTTGTTTTTTAAGTATTTCCTGGGGGTGGAGCCCTCAGACATCCCAAGGCTGCCCCTTGAAGGGGGGATCCATGGTGTGGCATACCCTCAAGGTGGGCACCCAATTGGTGAAGCACAGTTTGTTCTGGATTTGTAACAGAGGTAGGGAGGCTCTCTTCTGGAGTGATTCTTGGGATGGAGCCCCCCCACTCTTATCCTCTCATCCACATCTTCAACAACTTAGTGATATTTTCTAGGCTGCAGGATGGAGTACTGTTGCCCACTATAAGGAGGAGGTTCAATTAGGAACAACTACGGTTCTCAGGTGGAAACCCCCCTCTGAGTGGCCACCGAGGGATTACCAGAGGAGCGTATGGAGCTTCTTCATATCCTAGCCTTAAGGAGATGCAGCTCATTACAGGATCATGATGTGTTAGCTTGGGGAGGTGACCCCATTGGGCGCTATTCAGTTTTAGCTGGTTATGTGGACCTGACTAAGCAAATTTTTGGGGAGGCAAATTTATTATGGGCCAAGAAGATCTGCAGCCCGATTACGTGGCCCAAATGCAATTTTTTCTTATGGACCTTAACTTATAATAGGTGTCTTACTTGGGACAACCTGTGTAAGCGGGGGTTTTAGGGGCCATCTAGATGTGTTCTGTGTTGCAACAATGAGGAGACTGGGACACACCTCTTCTTCCTTTACTCTTTTGCCAAACATATTTGGCATCTTTGGTGGAGGGCGTGGGGGCACCCTTGTTGGCACGTGTCATCTCTTCCTGTGTTTTGGAGCCACCTAGGCTGTGCTCCTTCTTTGAATTTGCTGTTACAGAATGCTTGGCTAGCAGGGCTATCCTTCATCCTATGGAATATTTGGATAGAAAGGAACATGCATATTTTTCATGATTCCCAGCTAGAGCCAGGTGCCATCTGGCTTAAGATTACTAATTCACTGCAGGAGACTTTAACGGCTAAGAGCAGCAGGTGCGTGCACTTGAGCCCAGCCGATACCTGCATCTATAGGCGCATTTGTGCTATGCCCAATGCTGGTCGTGACCCTCTGCCTCCCACATGCCCAGTAAGTAGACATTACCAGCAGGTGAGGGCCATTGACAGAACAGGCTACTGGACTCCCCCAAGTGCTCGAGTTATCAAATTTAATACTGACGGCTCATCTCGTGGTAACCCGGGCAAAGCTAGCATTAGGGGGTTAGCCCATGATAGTTCAGGTAATATTTAGTTTTTGTTTTCAATTTACAAAGGATGGTTCACAAATAATTTGATGGAAGCCTGGGTGATCCTGGAGGTAGTGCAACAGTGTTGCCGTCCTGGCTGGCCTAAAATTATATGTGAGTCAGATTCACAGGTTGTGGTTAACCTGTTAAATAGTCGAAAGTTAGATAATGCTGATTGGCAACTGGCTGGGATGGTTCAACAGACTCTTCAGCTGTGCTTGGACTTAGAATATGTTGTTTTTAAGCACATCCCCCGTGAATGGAATAGAGTTGTTGACCTTCTTGCTAAGTGGGCCTCTGAGCAAGGTCTGGGTTGGAATATCTCTGACCAAAGGCTGATGCCTCTGGATTTATCTCAGAAACTGGTCCAATTGATTGACTAGGAGAAAAATTTGTAATTCCTTTGTCTTGCTTGATTTAATAAATTTTTACCCTTTTAGTTAAAAAAAAATAATGAGTAAAAGTAAATTCAAATTGAATAAAATAATAATAACATAAAAAATGTGAAATTTTAAGCCTTTGCATAAGGATCATCACAATAAAGAAAAATAAAATTTAGAAAAAAAAGAAAATGAAATGTTTTGGATAAAATTTCAATGATGTGTGTGGAGACACGTTATGAGAGGTGCACATTTTGAGGGTGCCTTACCCTACCAAAACTTCTACTTGTCTCTCATGCAATGGAGGGACGCCATGCCATAACCTGTGACTAATGCTTTCCTTGGGATCAGATGGAAATCCACTTTGGAATATGCTTTGATGGATGCCCATTCATGGCGGGGGCGGGGCTTTAAATGTGTCAATTTTTGGGAGGTATTGGGAAGGAGGTGGAAAAACATTTGGGGAAGGGAAAATAATTTTAGGGAGGAGAGGGCTATGTCAGGCAAGAAGGACGTATGAACACCACTAGCATCAATATAATGTACACTTAAATCTGAATAATGATATAGGACTAGGACAAAGACTATGGTTATAGTTCAAATTCAATTTTTTTAAAAGTTATTATAGAATAACTATACAATTTTTACTAAAATTTCTTATGAAATAAATATTAATATATTATTTAAAAATATTTTCATTAAATTTAATGTAACAATTAATTTAACAATTTTTTTATAAATAATAAATATCTTTATATTAAAATAAAATAAATAAATTATAAATGTTTAAAAATTTAAATTAATTAAATATGAAAGAATAAGAATGCACTTTATACCATTGAATTAAGGAGTGCACGACACAATGCTGACACTAGGACTCTCAAATTCAATGTTGACACATGGGTTAACCTGTCTACTTTTGTTGCATGAAAAATTAGTTATCAATATGGTCAATCAAAGCATCCATACTTATTACCATGCCATGTTTTAACAGGGTCCCATGTTGTAGTATAGCTAATTATTTTCAAGGGGGCATTGCTGAGAACTTATAAGAGAGTTTTTCCTTATGAGTTGTCTTATGCTTTATAAAATACTATGCAATCTAAGATACTTAGAAAAATTATGAGTATTTTACTCAAAAAAAATTTGCTTGAAAAAAAAGATAATAAATTTGATTGGATATAAATGCACACTTGGAAACCAAAAAAATAGGAGTAGCCATGCAAATCTTTATCCCGCTACTACCTCCCACCCATAAAAAGCTTCTTCCTAAACAATTGTTACTCATTTTAAGGTGAAAATATTTTGTAGGTAACTTTTTAACTTTTGTTGATACATGGGACCACAACACCCAAAATTATAGAGGCATTAGCCCCAAACATGGGACCCCTTTGTTTAGCTCTTCTTATCCCACTCACATTTAAGTCTTAATTTGTGTTTCTAAATCTATATATTAGTTAAATTTATTTAAAAAAACATAGGGGTTATCATGTTGGGGTGACTACTATATTAATAATTAGTTTGTAGCTATTATATGAGTTTGTATCTCTTCATCAATAATAATACTTTATTATTTATAAATTAAATTAAATTAATATTGTATTTTAGATATGGTTTACATTAATTTATAGAAAATTTAAAATTTAATATATAAAATTTATAAAGAAATTAATTATTAATTTTTAATAGCTATGAAAATATTATAATATTAAATCATATTTTTTTTTTTAATATAGAATTTTAAATTTTATCAAAATATATTGTCTTAAATAAATTATTTTTAATTAAGTATCCATAATACAATAAATAATATTTAATCTACACTTTTTTATAAAATTTTCGCTACAATAATCATGTGAATATGTATTGAATTTATGCCACTTGTTAGTCCCTATTATAGTTATAGATTTTACTTGAAAAAATAAATCTTAGTCAACAAGCCAATTAAATGCAAGAATATTTGTCCAATGTTGAAGTTCTAAGTGTGTGTGTGTGTGTGTGTGTGTGTGTGTGTGTGTGTGTGTGTGTGTCTATATATATATATATATATATATATATATATATATATATATATATATATATATATATATATATATATATATATATATATATATATATATATATAAACTAGATTAAATTAATTCGATTCTATGCAATTCAATATAAAACATTTATTGGCATGACTAGTCACATTGCAATTATTATGTTTATGGACAAATATTCAACCAAAAAACATTTTTTAATACAAATTATTATGACGTATATTATATATATGAAAAAATCTAATACAATATTTCAATCCATACAATTCACTACATCACAATAGAAGTTTCAATCAATGTTGAACAATGAGATCTGATATTGACTATTTAATTTGATTCATTTATAAACAACTATTTATATCATAATTTATAATATGAATATTTGTAGCATTGATAATAATTTATTTTATATACTCGATTAGAATACTATTACTATAAAATCAATGTAAACTACAAAACAAGTAAGAATTAGCCACAATATATTGCACAACTTTCAATTCTTTTTGCATAACAACAAATATAAATATTTTTCAGTAATTATGGTAGGGACTAGTTGCTACAAGATACTTATTGAATTTGTTATTTGTTCAATGAATTATTTAATATTTTTTTGTAAATAAAAATTGTGAATAGTTTTTATATGGTTTTGTTAGTAGACTTTTTTCCAAATCTTCAAATTGATTTATTGATTGTTTTTACAAATTAATTAGATAGTGTTTAAGTGTATTTTACTAGGTTAAAAATAATTTCAATTTATTGACTTCAAATATTATATTTTAATGTAATATTTAAAGTGTGACCTATAATCAGGTCATGTGCCCTTTTTTGCTTTGTCTTAGAAGTCTATTCAAACCTCATAGTTGTGTGTTTGGGTCATGAAATTATGTTTTGAGTTTATATGTTTGACACTTGTGTTTGACACTATCACAATGAGAACTAATTGTGAGTGGCCTAGTCATTCATTGTGGATCACCTTGTGGGGGTAACCATGAGAGATAAAAGTGTGAGGATGTGTATGAGAGGCTAATTGATTTTGTGATAAGGACTAACACTCATGCATACATAAGGATAATGATTTAACCTTTTAGTGTTTTAGATTTGTAATTCCTATGTATAGATTAAAGGGATGAGATGTCTAAATTAGTTAAATAAATATGCAATAATTAAGTACTAATTTTTTTATAACCTTTAATTTTATTTTACTTTCTATGAATAACAACAAATAGTGATAAATAGATAATTATCTAAAAATTGACTATCATGAATGATCTAGGTTTTAAAATTTGAGATATGGGTAGTAATTTGTGTCATCAATAAGATTCTGGTATTTGTTTATTCACTAGATAGTAACACCCAGTTTGGATAGTAGTACCATCTATGTGTAGTGTCCTCAAAGTGGCACTAATGTCCCATTTGTGGGACTTTTTTAATTTTTGGGGAGAACATGTACCTATGTCTACATGTTTTATTCTTGCATGACCGAAACCTATAGCTCTGTATTATACCTAGAAAACTTTATTTGATGTGCAAAACCCAATCTCCTTGTAAGTATGGCATAAGAAATAATTTTATGTGTGTTAGTAGGATGGACTAGACATCCTCATGTCCCTACTATTTAGAGAGTTGCCTACATACCAATACTTCAAAGAGGGATCAAGTCCAATGTAGTTCTCCCACCTATTGCTTGATGTATGTGCAAGTAAATGCTAGAATGAGAGTGGTCTTTGATACATTAAATTTGAATAAGATTTTAAATGCTTAAAAAATGGACTAAAGTCTATTTTAGATGGTAGTATGCAAAAATTGGGCAAGAATAGGGATCAAATAAACTGATTTTGCATAATTTTATTTTTGGTTTAAATAGTTTTTGCATCTATTTTCCATCTATTAAATAGAGGTGGATATATATATATATATCCACCTCTATTTAATAGATGGAAAATAGATGCAAAAACTATTTAAACCAAAAATAAAATTATGCAAAATCAGTTTATTTGATCCCTATATATATATATATATATATATATATATATATATATATATATATATATAAGGTTTTGTTACTTATGTCGATAAGAAAATGATCTTAAATCAATCTTAAGAGTTGCACACATTTGAAATACTATCCATTAGGAAGAGTTAGGGATAAGGACAATAGTGCCCAATTGGGAACACTAGTGCTATGTGGTTGTGTCCTAAATGTGGTACTAATATATTTTTGGCAGATGTATGAACTAAAATTTAGATATGCAAAGAAATTAAATTAATCCTGATCTGAGCTAAAATTTAACTAAGATAGAGCAAAAAATAAAGAAAACAATAATGCAAATGTCACAGTTTAAATACAAGATTTTTCCATTGCAATGTATATTTGATTTACTCTTTCAAGTATGTGGTGCTCACTCCTCTAATGCAAAGATAGAACAGATAAGATTTTGATGAAAATGAATGACTTTGATTGACTTTGATTTGCTTTTATTCAATTGCACTTAAGATCTATAGATTTTAAAAGATATGATTGCACTTGTGAGTATGATTGTGATTTCAAGATATTTGATGCTTGAAAATGGAGATTTACAAGCTTTTTTATAGATGCTTGGAAAAGGATCCAATGGTGGAGGATCATTTGAAATTTTTCAATGCTCCAAATGATCAATAGTGGAGGATGAGTCCTCACCCATGAGGATGGAGACCTTTTCAACCTGATTGAGAAAAGAGTGGGGTTGGTTAGTTTACTCAACAAAACTTAGTCAATTTGCTTGACAAATCAGGGGAGAAGTCATAAGAGGTGGATAACTTTGTAGATTTGGTTGGGATGAGGGAGAAAAAACTAGAAGAGGTTTGAATAAATGAAATATCCAGATTTCAATATTTAAAATAATAATTTAAGGGTACATAATTGACTTATTCAATATGTTTAAATTATTTAAATTTTTGATTTTGGGAGGAAATGTTATTTATTAATTTAATAAGTTTTATTAATATATTTAGGTACATTTTGACACTAAATGAAATTTAGGTGTCTACATTTGCCCCTCTTTGAAATAGTGTTGTAAATCAATATTGTTTCAAAGAATAGAAGAAGTAGAGTGTTGGTGATAGAAAAGTAAAAAATTGACCCAAATGAATGAAAATGAATGTGATTATTCTCCCTTGAGGGTTTGTGCGAGAAATGGATAGACACTCAAAATTGATGAAAAAATGAAATAGTTAAAATGATGTGGGTGAATGATAAATCAAATTATTTTAGAATTGATGTTAAATTTACAATATGTTAGTGGCATAAAAGGGTTGCCCCTAGTGTATGAAAACTAAAGTATGGTTTTGAAAAATAATAGTTTAACCATTTAGAGACTACACATTTATTATTGTTTACTAATTTCTCAAGGGTTAATTGAGTAGGTGTGGGAACTATATATCCTAGAAATAATAAACTGTAGATCTATAAATATAAAAAGGTATTGATATTTTAAATGATTGTGGATTTTATGTTGATAGATGATTGTAAGATATTGAAAACAATGTGGAAATAAATTGATTTATTATTGACTCAATGGTTTTAAGATTAATGAAAAAAATGGGTTGGATGGGGGGGAGGTAATATTTGGAAAGATTGAAAAATATAAACAGGAGATTTTGTGGATTAGGAAATCATTTGTGCAAATAATCTTCAAGGTTAGGGACTAAAGATTTGCTTAGTGGGACTTTTACTCTGAGCTTGCTGAGGAAAAATGGACCGTATTCCACACCACGAACACCTAGAAGAGAGAGTGAGATGCTTCCATAGACGTGAGGGGAGTGGTCCTCTAATAAATCATGTATTTTTTATATATTTTTTATTTATGAGCATTTAATAGGGCTTAAAAACGAAGAAAAAAATGTTGTTTTGGAAACGGCAATTTTGGCATTGATTTTAATGATTTTGATAGGGTAAATAGTGATTTAATTAAACATTGAGGCAAAATCATCAAAAAACATAGCATTTTTGATTTGGGGGGTTTTACAATTTCATCATTATGGGTGATAGAAAAATTGCTAAACAGGGTAGCAAAACCATCAATATACATAGTGATTTTTTTGAAGCTAGCAACATTTTTGTTAGTAGCAATTTTGCAAAAGGTAGGAGAAAATTCACACAAGACAGAAGTGATTTTATAATGATTTTTTTTTTAATTTTTATAGGATTTTTGCAATAAATGAATATGCTATAAAATGAGTTAAGTGTGTTAATTTTTAAATAGTTTAGATGGTAAAAATGATGTTGTTTAATGCTTATGAAAAACTTGTAAAATGCTAACACTATTGATTTTTAGGAGGTAATACCAGTGATGGTGACATGAGAGCATATATCAATAGCTATGGTGTGCATGGCTAGCTTCATGGAATAAAAGTTTTGAATTTTAGAGTTGACTGGGTTATCCTACATTATGTAGATGTTGGAGGTTTGAGATGATAGAGATATATTGATTTCATTAGCAAAGAGGTGGCACAGTGAGATGAGCACATTTCACTTGCCAACATGTGAGATTACTATCACACTCAAGGATGTTTATCATATTTTGGGGATCCTTATATAAGGTAGACTAGTGTACTGAGGATAACATCCACAAGATGAGACATTATACCATTTTTTGGTGATGGAATGATCCCAATTTTGAGATGTGGAATTGACGTAGACTATTGCAGAGATCTAGAGATGTACTCTTTGACTATTGTACTTACGGTTGTTGTCAATGGCATGTTTCTTTCTAGCAAGAGTGGAAGACTATGTCTGATTGGATTAATAGATCTTATTGGGGATATGATGGAGATGAAAGAGAGGTTCTCATGGGATCCATTCATTTTACCACATCTATACCATGATTTACATCACTTTGTCTATTTAGATTGGGTAGAGATAGGCCTTCTACACTATTAAATGTGTGGTGTTGGGAGCACATTACTATTGAGAGGCCAATTGGAGGAATTATATGCAATGGTTCATGCTTTGATGAATTGGAGGGATTATATAATTCCTAAAGATTTTGTGATCTTCATAGATAACCATGCTCTACAATTCAATCAGAGGCATATGAAATGGAAATACTATTTAAAGAATTTCACTTTTACTATCAAACATAAGAAATTCGAAATTAATAATGTGTAAGATGATTTGAGTAGGAGGGAATTACTATTCAATGAATCTTAACTTGAGAGTGTATGCATTAAATACCTTAAGGAGTTGTATGAGAGTGATGAATATTTTTAAGAGGCCTATAAGGCTTATAAGCATCCAACCACCTTGAGTAAAGAATCATGGTTGGATTACATGATAAAATATGTATTTTTGTTTAAAGGGATACATTTATGTGTGCCAAAGAGATTAATGAGGGATAAACTTATCAAAGAGAAGTATTGTGGGAGCATGGAAGGACACTTTGGACTTGACAAGACATTAGACCAACTCACTAGGCATTACTTTTGGCCTAGAATGCAAGGTGAAGTAGGAAGGTATGTAGAAAGATGCAAGGTTTGTCCAAATTTCTAATGAAAAAAGCACCATTTATTTTTTATATCATCCTTTACATATCCCAAATAGACATTGGGACTTATTAGTATGGATTTTGTCATGGGACTACCTAGAACTCAAAGAGACTATGACTCTATATTTGTAGTGGTGGATAGATTTTCCAAGATGACACATTTTATACCTTAAAAAAACTACCAATGATGCCTACACACATAGAAAATTTATTATTTAGGGAGGTTTTTAGGCTACATGAACTCCCATTAAGCATCATATCTAATAGGGGCACCAAATTTGTAGGGTCACCTTTGGAGGACATTGTGGAAAAAGATTAGAACAAATATGAGTTTTAGTTCAACATACCACCCTTAGACAAATGGATAAATTGAGTTGGTTAATAGGGATCATATTAAAATTACTAATATGCCTATTAATAGATACTCCCAAGCAATGGGATTTGGTAGTACCACGAATAGAGTTTGCATATGATGACTCTTCCAATAGGAGCATTAGTATGAGTCCATTCTAGGTAATGTATGGTATGCATCTAATAGGGGGTCCTTAAATTGATATACTTAATAAAAATAGATAAAATAATTTTTAAAGGAGAGTATTTTATTGTGACAATGCAATAAGTACATGAATAATTGAAAAGACAATTAGAGACAAGTGTGGATAAATACAAGAATTAGGTAGATTTTAAAGAGAATAAAGGTCATTTTTGAAATTGTTGGCATGGTTTTGGCTCACTTTAGGAATAATATATTTCCAAAAGGTGATTATAATAAACTCAAGATGAAAAAATAGGTCCTTGAAAATTTTTAAAGAAGTTTTGTAATAATACTTATGAGATAGAGTTGCCTAGTGGAGTGGGCATCTCTCACATTTTCAATGTTTAAAACCGATATCCATTTAAATAAGGTGATGACAGTGATAAAAAAAAGAAGAGGATAAGGTAAAATAGTCTAAGAGTGGGTAAGTTAGTTTCCAATAGCCAAGAAGGAGGAGCTGGCTATCATCTTGGACAAGAAGGTTGTCAAAAAACCAAGAAATAAAAAGTATTTTCAGTATCTATTAAAGTAGAAAAATCATCCTCATGAATATACCACTTGGATGAAAAAAAAAGAGATCAAGAGACATGGGAATAATCTTGCATATCTCATGAATAAAATTTCATGAGTCTATTTTTCTACCCCTTTAGAGTATGATGCAGGAATATCACTCCTAGTTTTCATTTTTGGCTTGTTTTAATCAATTTTGGTTTGCTTAGTTAGTTATATGGGTATTATATGTATTAAATTTCACTTTAGAATCATATACAATTATTTTGAATAGGTTATATTAATATAATTTGAATTTGTAACTTTTCCACCAAAATTCACATTCAAATTTTTGAATTATTTTGTTTAGGTAAGGAGACTTTTATAAAATTTTAGTGAATTTTAATGATAGATTTTGTGTTTTTTAGGAGTCTATAGCGTATTAATATTACTTATAGTGTTTTT
>JARHVA010000585.1:600000-770000 GCA_037957365.1 Torreya grandis
GAAGTTCAACCCCTCTCATTTACTAGCAAAACACTTATAGGGAAAAATTTTGCCTACTCAACATATGAGAAGGAAATGTTAGCCATCCTTCATGCAGGAAACGAGTGGCATCCATACATGGTCGGGAGACACTTCTGCATCAAATTTGATCACCATAGTCTAGATTACTTCTTGGAACAAATAGTCTTTTTAATCGAGCAACAAAATTGGGTAACCAAACTGATGGGCTATGACTATGAGATAACCTACAAGAAAGGTAAGGACAATGTTGTTGCAGATGCATTGTCTCACAAGTATGAAGAACAAACAATTTGTGCACACTATCCTTCCCCATTCTAGAGGGGGCACACAAGGATGGTCTTACAATACTCAAATTTAGCGGCTCATCTAGCAAGTGACCACTAATCCTTCGTCTCGGCCGAATTACTCTTGGGCTGGTCATTATTTTCAGCATAGAGGTCGTTTGGTACTAATGCCCAAATCAGCACTTTGAGAGAAAATTTTGCTAGAACTGCATGCCTCGCCATCATCCGGTCGCTCAAGTTTTTAAAAACATATGAAAGGGTCCACTAGAATTTTTATTGAGATGGCATTAAACATGACATCAAACAATTTGTGGTAGAATGTGAGACATGTTAGCACAACAAAGGGGAAAAAATATCGACCCCAAGCATGTTCCAGGGATTGCCTATTCCCATCAGGATACGGACTGATATTTCCACATAATTTGTTAAAGGACTACCAAAGTAAGGAGGGAAATCAATGATTATGGTGGTGGTGGATCGCCTCTCCACGTTTGCTCATTTTCAAGCCCTTGCTCATCCTTTTACTGCCTTCACTATTGACCAAACCTTTCTCGATTAGATCTTCAACCTCCATGGTTACTTTCTTCAATTGTTTGTGATCATGATTCCACCTTTACTAGTAACTTTTGGAAGGAACTTTTTCACCACTACAACACCCAAATTAAAATGAACTTTGCCTACCATCTGCAAATAGATGGTCAAACAGATAATGTCAACAAATGCATGGAGACCAACCTGTGTTGCTTTGCCTCTAATCAACAAACTCCCCAGGTTAAATGGTTACCACTCGCTAAATGGTGGTACAACTCCACATACCACATTGCCACTAGGGTGAGCTTTTTTTAAAGTCGTCTATGGTCAGCCACTACCCTCTCTATAGACATACCTTCTAGGAAGTTCCAAGGTACTAGCAGAGTATTCCACACTCAACACATGCAAATAGCCTTCAAACTTTCAAGGATAACCTCCATTTGGCAGCATGAAGCAACAATCCAAACAACATTGGTCGGAATGAGCTTTCGACATAAGCAACATGGTTTTTGTCATGCCCATTTTTTTTAAACATTTACAGACATGACTACCACCATCTCACGTGCAATCAAACCCTAGAAGCATAAGCAAGTATATATACACCTATCTTATTTTCTTGTCAACTGATAGAGAAAATTTACCAGTTGCGTGTCACTGGACAAGAGGTTGAAGATCCCCCAAGTTTCAACTATGAACGCTAAAGAATTTATTTGCTAGCATAAGCCCAAGGTTATTGCATCAAAACATTAAGTCGGCCGTCAAATTTTAGCCTTAGTCCATCGCTGACACAATTGAGCGCCATGTGGCCCCTTCAGGTCTACTCCACACCTAACTCACCATGGGCTATGATCGTGCCATATGGCACAATCATAGGCCCCGTGCCCAATTCTAAAGTCTAAGCCCTTCGGACTTCCGAGTGCTGGGATGCTTCCACCTTGCAACATCTCAAGTCCCTGAGCCCCCAAAGGCATTAAGGAGTTCCTCAGAAACTCTGAGTTCCCCGAGTGTTGTCGCGTGGCGGCGTTATTGGACTCAGAGTCCCTAGAACCTTCGGAAGCCCCCGCAGTCTCGACTCCCCGGAATGTTGCCACTTGGTAGCACCATGGAACCCCAAAGGCATTAGGGGATTAATTGCTCCACTAACTCCCGCCGACCCTGCCGACTCCTCTCACTGTTGGGATGATGCCGTGTGGCATCATCGCAGGGTTTCGGAAGTTGGGGAAACTTCGGTCGACTTTCAAAAGCAAAATCGACCAAGGTAGGAACTAACTGAAAATGCCAAAGCAGTAAACGGGTAAGACAAGAATCGATTGAAAAAAGCAAAGCAGTAAACGGCTAAGGCAAGAAGTAAATACAAGGAACAATCGACATAGAAAATTGATTAAGGCACAAGACAAAGTGAAATATAGAGAATGACTTGACGAATGTGGATGAGGCTATGGTAAGGCTAAATACGCTTGTTAGTGGACTGCTGCCATTAACACGACCGAAGATAAGCCTGCATCTCTTAGAAAGACTCAATTAAGCTATAGAGGGTTGATGCTCGCATAAAACGATTAAAAAAAAGCGAGGCGTCAAGGCCTAAATCAATTTCTCGACACTAAACCAATATTCCCATTGTTTTAGTCGACTAACAGAATCACAAGGTCAGCTCAACCTAGCCAAACATCTCTTAAGGAGCTACTCAATTTTGTGAGCCGACTGGTCTAATCATTAGGAGATAATACTTCTAGCATTGACACTTAGACCCATTTCGTCACATCATAGATAAGAGACCAAATGACAAATTTACTAAAAATGTATAAGCACAGAATCAAGGGTTGGTCTTCATAATCCTCTTCTTTCATTAATTAGTCATTCTATGAGTGCCTACAACTCGATTCCTTATTGCTAGACTACATCGTTATTTCCTATAACAAGAAGGTCAAAGCTCTGTTAAATTCTCCTTTTTATTAATTTTGTCTAGACACAGGGCAATTTACCGCATTCAACTTATCCAAATGCTTCAAAGAGGAGCTCTTCCCCTAGATTATTACAAGAACTTCATTGACATTCAGATTATACAGTCAAATCATAATGTATTTTCCAATTACCATCATACAACTATTTTTTTTAAGTTCCTCTTCTTACACTTGATAGGCTTAATTAACCAAGATATATCATAATCAGAATAAAATAGGAAAGACATGTTACATATTCAATAGAATGATCATAACAAATATTTATGAAATTAAAACACAATGTCATTTCATTAGTAAAGCCCTATGGCCCAAGGAGCTTCCCTTACATTTATGAATACCTTTCAAGTGTATCTACATTAATATTATATACTAGTTTATTACGTCTCAGTTTATAGATAGGGTTTTAATAGATAGATAACATAACTTTTCACCCATAGTTGGGTTATTACACAAAAGACTAGCTTTTCCACAATATGATTACAAGTAGACTGGCTATAATTAGCATTGTCAATGCATGACATTTCATTTGTCTATTACATAAGCATGAGGTACAACTTCTAGACCTTATTTAATTAATGGAAGAATAATTAGTCTTCAATAATGGTCTTTGTCCACTACTAATGCAACTACATACAATTTGAAGGAGAGCTCACCTCCAAACCTTTTTCCCATCATCAAGCTATTGCTGTAGGCACCCCTAAGCTCGAGACTCCCAGCTCCGATCATGTTTACATCGCGGTAAGGGCAAGTATAGGTATTTAAGGCAAGGGTGCCATAACACAAGGGAGTGACCGTGTACAAACCTACAACCCTACTCCTAGTTCTTACCCAAGGAGACTCCCAGTCCCAATTTCAAATTAGACAAGCATTCAAATGAAACTAACATTTCATAGATACAACCAACAAGCAAGCAATCACATCATAACACAGGCTTGCTGTTAGAATGGATAGCACGAGGATGCCTCACTCAGTTGCTTCCATCTAGTAGTCATGGAAGGGTCAAGCAGTCTACCACCATGTCTAGCATGGGAGGGCTTCACAATCTACTACCATGACCTTCATGGGAGGGTTAAGCAATGTACCACCATGCTCAGCATGGGAGGTCTTAACAATTTGCCACCATGAAATGTATTGCTCATAGATGGCCACTTCATATTGTCACTCCGGCTATAAAACATTTCAACAAGAGAGCTGCAACATTCTAGTCGAACAAAGAGGAAGCAAGTATCGCCAAGGCCCTTAAGTGGGCAAGAACTACATGGCGGCCAATGCACATCCATGGAAAAGACAAGAAAATAGACAGAATAAAACAAGTGGTCTTATTCATCATAGAACAACAAAACAATCAAATAGAAACAAAATTGATTTCATCCAAAGAAAATAAGCTGTAAACAAGTATTTGGAACCCTGCCTATTGACTCCAAGACCTTCGGGGTGCTATCCTCCAACAGTCTAAAGGCTCGGCTCTCTTAACCAGCGCTTCCTACTCACTACCCTTCCTCCTCTTTCTCTCTTCTACTCAATCTATTCATTTTGAATTGGCAAAAAGTTCCTCTAGTGGAGAGTTCCACTTCTACATATAAACGTTCTAGAATTGACCAACCTTCCCCCCTTCTAATTACCAGTGCATGCCTCATTAATGAGCGTTATTTTCCATGTCCATAATGGTGCATGGCAGCTCTACAAACTAACTCACCTTTTTCACTCGGTTCAAAACATAGGCAATTAATAGACAAATCTGTCAATCAGCCACTAGGCATTCTAGACGTTGGTCTACTTAGGCTGCAAGATCTTAAGGTGAGGAGACAATAAGTTTCACCAACCAAAATTAAAAGCTAGCTGCCTAAACCACATGCTAAGGCTGAAAGAGAGGGCGAATGGCATTTAGATAATCGACTAAATAGGACGGTTCAAGGGGGCATTCTAGTTATTTGGCAACGCTGCTAGCGATATAACCATGTCTAGCGTAGTCTCATTCCTTCATTGGCCATTCCTTGTTCTTGCGCACTCAATGCACACATCAAATTCCTCTAGCCTAATAGCCGAAGCTGCAGAATTTGATCAAAGCAGGAGCACTCAATCAATTATAAGCAATCACACATCAAGGAATACAATCATTCACATAGATAGATTTACATAACATTATACACATGCATTTGTCGATATGCAAGTTTATGAGCAATTATCCAATCATCATTTAACTAGCATAACCTAAGAGCATAATCAGATTCTTTATTGCAACATCACCTAAGGAAAATGCAATCATTTTACTTTCATACTTAAGCAAATAAAACATGATTAGTAATAGGTCTTTCTCATGGTCTCAAAACATGATAAGTCTCCATATAGTCTTTGCATGCCTCAGTTGGACGTGACGAAAAACATAAATCCAGAGTCAAAGTCTGAATAGCAATAATCTCATAGTCATCGAATGTCAAAGATGAGCACTATACAAAATAGGGGTCTCATAGTTTTTCTCTGGCTACAACCTTATAAGTAGTCCTCCTTGAAGTGGAAGGGTCATAAAAAACTAACAGCCAAGTTTTATGGTCCTTATAAATTGCTCGAGAAGATTGGTCCCATTGCATACAAGTTAGAGATTCACCCTTCATCCAAGATCCATCCTGTTTTGCTTGTATCATGTCTAAAGAAGGTCATTGGTCAGCATGTTGGAGCCCAAACTGCACTCCTCGACTTGACATTGAAGGCTCTATCCTCTTGTAACTTGAGTCTATCCTAGAGAGGCGCTTACCCCAACTCTACAACCACACTATCATAGAGCTTCTGATACAATGGTGCAGCATGCAACCAAAAGATGCAATGTGGGAACCCCTAATCTAGTTACAACAGTAGTTTCCTCATTTCAAGCTTTGAGGACAAAGCTTTTAAAGGGGGAGGGTATGTTAGGACCCCTTCCTCCTAACTCTGTTATTGTGTATTAGGTGTTATTAATAAAAGATTGGATGCATATGTTTTGTAAGTCGTCCAATTATCTATTTGTAAGTATCCCATGTGTGGGAAGCAGTAGTTGTCTTGAGTAGATTAGTTTAAATAGAAAGCTCGTGTTAGAGGAAGGATCATCTATTGAATATTTTGTATTGAGCCATGCTCAAAGGAGGTTGCTCCCTCAAAGAAGTTTGCAACACTTTGTAGTGTGCTTCTGTTATTTCAATACAATATTTTTATCTTCTGTCAATTTAGTGCATATTTTTTATATTTTTGTTGCTAGATTAATTTGTGTGCAAGTAGGTTCCTAACAACAATGAACTTGGGAACAATCCATTTGTAATAGATCATATGTTAAATCATGAAGTTTTGGACCCTTTCAATACGATCCCAATCAATGGACCTCCAACTAGGTCCCCAAGCGTTGAACCCCAAACCTAGGATCCATATAGAACCATAGGCTTGATGACTATGTTGAAGAGGTGCATCTTCAAAGGGATAACCTTGAAGTATGTCTAGAAATATTGGCACTCCAAGATAGAAAGGGAAGCATATTTCTTACAAAGGCACAATCGGGAGGCAGGCTTCATACTAAAAGACATAGTTACTTGGGATGCGTCTTGGGTATGAAGGCACGAAATGGGTATGGAGACACTTCTCAAGTCTTAGAGACTTTGTTTGAAGTCTTCCACATCTACTATGGGTGTCTACTAAAAAAACCCAGTCTCCTACCTTTAAAAAAAAAAAAAAAAAAACATTTTTTTTCTAATATTAAAAGTTAAAACTTCAAAACTTAAAGGTAAAGTTGAATAATAAATATTAAAAAGTAAAATTTAAAATTTCAAAATAAAAACTTAAATGGTAAAATTTTTCAATGTTTATGAAATCAAAATATCATGTATTTTAATTTTTTGTTTTCAAAAATTTAATAATAGGAATATTGCTATTTTATTTCTTTTGTCGTCTTTAAGTACCCATTACCCGATGTATTAAAATTAGCATCCCTATCTCTGAGACCCGTCCATGTCCCCATCTCCATCTCGTGGTGACTATGCTAAAATATGGTTTGGATAACTAGATTGTTAGGAGATGAAGTTAATATTTAGATCTTCAGCATTGTGGTGTGGCATATGGCAATCCCATGTCCGGTAGTACAACCATACAACCGCACAATGTGGTACAATACTGTGCAACACAATGCGATGCTTCTAGATTGTACAATGCGGCATGACTCTTCTAGAAGTCATACAACACAGTTTCTGGATCCTTCTTTGGCCTCTATAAAATAACCGTGACCCTTTGAGGTTAAACAAATTATTGTAATTCTGATTTTGTTAATAAAGTACGACAGATAGATCTTTTGCCCCATGGTTTTTCCATGGTATATTTCCAAGGTTTCAACGTAAATCTGGTGTGTTTTTGTTGTTCTTTTCTTGTTTTGTTTCATTGCTGTATTATTTTGTGCACTATCATTTTTCTTTCAGTTGGTATCAGAGCTTTGGTTGTATTTGTTTGTGCTTTGTTAGCAAGAAGCTGAAAATGACAGGAGGGAGCGTGACCAGATTTGAGATAGAGAAGTTTGACATGTCAAACTAATATCCAAGGCTGATGTACTTCCCGTGATACAAAAGAAACTTGTAATGTGAGTTTGCCCCTATGGTCTGGGGGTGGCCGGAAAGTGGTAGATCCATGTCACTGGAAAGGGGCAGAGCCATGCCAGCAGGAAGAAGTAGAGCCACGGTGCCAAGGGAGAGCGGGCTAAGGGATCTTAGTAATCTAAGTAGTAGATATATTTTAACAAGTCTCTCAAACAAATATCCTTGATCGTCTAGAAACCATGCTTTGGCTGATAAGTTGGGAAAGACAAACCGACACCTATTACATTTGTTGCATCTACACCCTACAATCCTTCTGTTGTAGGTGAAGCTCATCTTCCCTTATGGGCACACTAAACCCTTCAAGATATTGGTGATGTGACTGATCCTAGGAATGCTTGGGGACAAAAGTTTTCCAATTTTGTACTCATGGCACAAGTTATGGACAGTTGTGATCCCCAAATCTATGAGCAAGCTCAAGAAAGAATGGGGGAATGTTATGCAAGATGAATATGACTCCTTATTGAAGAATGAAACATGGGAGTTGATTACTCTTCCTCCAAGGAGGGGGAATGTTATGCAAGATGAATATGACTCCTAATTTAAGAATGAAACTTGCAAGTTGTTTACTATTCCTCCAGGGAATAACCTTGTAGGTGGCAACTGGATCTACAAGACAAAGTTTACATCTGAGTGAGATTGAGAAACACAAAGTTCATCTTGTTGCAACAGGCTTCTCTCAACAAGAAGGTACTGATTACAATAAAACCTTTGCTCTAGTTTCAGATTGTTATTTCCATTGTTGCTACATATAGATCGTAATTGTAATGGTCGGATGTTAAGTGTGCTTTTCTTCATGGTGATTTAAATGAGTAAATATATATGCAGCAGCATCTCAAAACTAGGAACTTCAGCCCAAGAAGGCTTCCAAGGGGTAATGTGTTCCTCTCAATTAGAATCTGATCTCTCTTCATTTAGATGATCCACATTAGATCCCCATGCTATAGGCCCTTTGCGATAGAAGGTGGTAGAAGAAGGGCATAATCTTTCTAAGTTTGGACGAGAGCATCTTTCCTATAGATTGAAGAAGTATTTGTATGGTGTCAAACAAGCTCTTCAAGATTGGTATAAGAAAATTAACCTATTTGTCCAAAAGCAAGGTGTTGTTCACAGAAAATCTGATCCCAATCTGTATATTCAACATATTGATTGTGGTCTTTTATGTTGATGATGTAATTATCACTGAGAGCCACACACGTTTTGTACATGCTGCAAAGTGAACCCTGAAGAAGAATTTTGACCTTCCAGACTTGAGAGTTCTGGATTACTTTCTCAGAATGTAACTATGGCATTGGAAAGATAGGATTCTAATCTCTCAAACCAAATATGGCTTGGACCTAGTGAAAAGGTTCCATATGGAGGATTGTAAGCCAAATTATACTCTGGTTCAAATAAAGGTCGATTTGATTGCCCTCTATGATGAAGAAAATTTTGATGCAACTTTGTATCAATAGTTGGTTGGAAGCCTACTCTGCATGACTCATACTCTCCGCAATATCATTTATGCTATTGGTCTTGTCTCCAAATTCATGCAATATCCCAAGAAACCTCATTTGATGGTAGCTAAGTGTATTCTATGGTATGTTAAGGGTACTTCCTCTATTGGCATTGGGTATAGAGCAAAGAAATGCGATTCTTTTCTTCGGTGCACAAACTTATATTAGGTAGGTGATATTGATGAGAGAAATTCCACTTATAGATTTGTCTGTTATCTTTGCTCTAGGGCAGTTTTTTGGAAGAGAAAGAAGCAATCGACATTGCCCTCTTTTCTATTGAAACAAAGAATAGTGGTCTTGTTAATGTTGCACAAGAAGTAGTTTGGATTTTTCAGATGCTTAAAAAGTTGGAGTTGCATCAACAAACAACCCAATCTTCTCAAATGTGACAGTCAAAGTGCTATTCAACTAGCTAAGAATCATGTGTTTCATACACAAACCTAGTATATCGAGGTCCATCATCATTATATTCAGAAATTGATTCATGAACAAAGACTTGACCTTGAATATTGCAAGATAGAAGACCAAGTTGCCAACATATTTACAATATCCTTGACTGAGGCCAAATTCGTCAAATTTCGAGACATGGTCATGCTCAAAGGAGTTTATATTAGGGAGTATGTTTCAGTAATGTCACCTCAATGCAGTGTCTCTTACTATTTTTTCCCCTTTGCCCTAAGCAAACATTATGGGGGGAAGTTGCTAATAATATTTTCTTAGGTATTGTATAAGTACTAGTAGCCAATATAAGGTTTCTTATGGGTACTAAGTTTTTGTAGAGATTCTTTTTTACTTTTTCCTCATATGAGGAGTCTTCCACATTTCTCCATATCTTGCACTTGTGCATTCTGCTACTTGTTCTCTTCATGCTTTATGTAATCTTCTACTTATAACTTGCATGCTTCCACTTTTCCTTTGCATGCTTTGTGGAATCTTCCATTTGTAACTTTTATGCTTATTGAATATGCCGCTTGTGCATTTTCTATATGCAAATCTATATTGCGAGAGCTCTCCCTCTCATTGTGGTCATCTTGTATTCAAGACTTGTAGCATTCTTCTCTTGTGGATTAGTTGAGTATTTGGATATTATTGGTTTCCACCTTTATTCGTATGTCCTACTTGTGTCTGTGTTATTTTATTAAATACATTTTCATTTTGTAATAGTGTACTTAATTTCTACATCTATTCCTGTAATGTCCCTTTTTAAAAATAAAGTGCAAAGGATGAAGTCGTCCCTCATGAATGGGGCGCCACAATGAAGGAACAACACCCAAAGCAAGTTGGCCCATGTGAGGTTTCAAGGGACACCACTCCTTGGGAAGTCACACCATTTGGGAAAATCCACTTGAAGGGTATTTATGATGGGCAGTTCGTGGAGAAAGAGCATGATCAAATTTTATTCAATAAATATTCATATTTGAGCAGCAACTCCGATAATGCATTTGAGGATGAAAACCCAAATTTGTAATTAGACTCGACGACGAAAACCCTTGAAGTCTATTGTGGTAACTTCATTCAGGAGTTACACTTGTGCTTCACTTCGATTATTTGACTATTCTTATTCGGAATATTTGTCTGAAAAAAATCAAGAATTCAGTATTTGCAATCAGAAATGTGTTATATTTGATTTATTTTTATAAGTTCATAAAAAATTGGTGAAAATATCAATGATATAGTTTCCATTAAATAGGATTAAGGAAAAATCCAAATTTTGATCCCATTGGGGATATTACAATGGTATCACAGTCATTTTTTTGCCAACCTTTGAACCATGGGATCACTGCATAAGGATATTGCGGCTGGTTTTGATTTATACAAAACTCTTCCAATAGAGATTCGAGAAGAAATCTCTTTCACAGACTTTATGGAGTTGATGGAGACACATAATGGAAAAAGGCACTATGAGGAAGTGTGGTCAGGTAAAACGGAAAAGTCAAGATCCGAACCTCAAAACCTTGATGAGGAGCAAAAGAAACTCCGCATGCAAGTTGAAGGTAAGGATCCTTGTGTAGTGAAAGATGTTTCATTAACTTCTAATGATTGCATATGTCAAGAAGATATTGATGAAGTCAAGGCAGAAAGGGCTTCACTTGTTGGATGCAAAGAGTTCAAGGTGAAGGAAGCTACGCCAAATCTTGCATTATCCTTCAAACTTCCAAAAGGCGAACACTTCGATGACAGCCCAAGCATAGGACATTTAGGTTATTTGATTCAAGTTCATATTTGTTTTGGCATGTGGGATCGGGGTGATCTTTTGAGAGTGAAGATCATGTCAATACAGCTGGATGACAATGGGGATGGTAACAAAGCAGAGGGTAAAGACAATTCTCTCTTAGGGATGGAAAGATTTCCAGAACCATCCAGTTCAAGCAAGAATGTACTGGATTCTGCTGCAGCACCTTTAACGAACATACATCAGAAGAAAAAGAAGAGAATAAGGCTGCAAAGGTTGTCATCTATTGATAAGGATGGAGAACCTTCAAAGAAACTCCTTTTGCCTGGAACTATGGAAGAAAGGGGTGCAAACATTACAAAATATTGTTGTCAGAGATATCAGCTTTTCTCAAAATTATATGAATGTGGTATTGTTGAGTCAGCGTCAACAGAGGGACTTGTTAAGGACATGGACCAACTGCATAAGAACATTGTACGAGGCATGGCAGGAATTGGATCAACAATACTCTTTAAAAATTTCCACCATTTCTCCATCAAAGATTGGAAGGTAATAAGGAGATTTCTTTTAGTGGGATCTCCTCTCATAAGAGTGTATGGATCCATTCGCTTCAATTCTGAAACAGAGGCATCACTTGAGGGGTTGGAATTTGGCTCCTACTTTGTTGTTCCATGGATTGAATTGGATGAATTTGAGAACTATTATGTTCTAGTAGTAACCGTTGCATGTGACCATTCTCTCTTATGGACCATCAAAGAATCAATTTACATGCTTGAAATATATTTTCAACAGGTCTCTTGTCAAGTGATGGAAACTTGAAAAAATCTTCATTCTTCAGGGATTAAAAAGTATCACATCCCGGATATAAGCCTTGTTGGGAAGGTGTTGTTCATAAATTATCAAAGATGACTGACTCAAGTGTTTCAAAATTTGTTCTTGCTAAGACTCGGATTGAAACTGAAACTGAGATCGATTGCTTAGGCTTGATGGCTTGTCTGCAAGAGAAGGATCACGATTTTTTTCAGTTTTATATTCAAATCTCTGATTCAACTGCTTTTATGGGAAACATGCCACAACAACTCTTACATAGGGATGGGTTTCTTGTTTCAACTAATGTCATAGCTGGAACATATTCTAAAAGGAATTCTATTATAGAGAATGCACAAAAAGGATCATGTTTCCTACAATGGCCCTCTTGCAGCTTGGAAGATCGTTGCAGTTTTGAAATTATGAAAGAGGTTAAGAAACAAAAGCATCAAAGAATACTTGATCCGTTGAAGATTTACCTATTGAGGATGCCACCTGTGAAGGAGCGACCATTTTAGAGCATACCAACTTACAATTGCTTGAGGACAAGCAATTTTGGGAAGGGAGGATGTGATGATCTGTGTTGGGCCCCGCCAGACGTTCCTCCGGCGGTCGGGACAGGTCCCTGGTCAGCCGGTAAGAGTCAACGGCATCGCAATCCCAGAGGGTGGCGCCTCGACGGTCTGAAGTGACTAGCCATATGGGTCTAGAAGAGGACCCAAATCATCCCGGGACTTTTGGTGTGATGGCCAGTCTACATTGGTATCAGAGCTAAATCCTGCGATCCTGAAGGTTTAGTTATTACATGCCGCCAGAGGAGGTTGGTTCACACAGGTATTATACACATAGGAGAGCCTTACTTGAAGGCGAACAGGGTTTAGAACCACAGCCGGTCATCATGGGTGACAAGCGTGAGGGTAGCCCACCCAGAAGCAATAGGAATAATGATGATCAGGATACCAGAGATTTCTTTCGTGCTATGGTTATAGGGCAGCAGTAGATGGCGCAGGCATTACAGGCACTCACTACTATGGTAGAAAGGTTGAACCCCCCTGTTAGACAGAATGGGGAACAGGGAGATAACAGGAGTGCTATAGGTAATCAGAGACCACAGCGGATCCATTTCAGAATAGTTGATAGGCCTACACACCCTACATTTGTTCTGGAGGAGCCAGAAGAAGCTCCGACAGAGGAGGCGGCAGGAGACCCCATATTTGCAGATGCACTCATGGCTGCAAATGATGAATGGGAATTATTAGTTCCTCAGGTTCGGGAGAGGATGACCTTTGAACGCTTTGTAAATCAGAGGAGAGAGCATTACAGGTCACTCAGACAGGATAGGAGGCCTAGAGGTCAAAATAGTGAGCTAAAGAGGGCTACAAGCAAGCTTTCTTTGACTACTTTTGATGGTAGTAGCAAGATGACAGCACAGGCTTGGATTCACAAGCTTGACACTTTCTTGGCACTAAGACCTATGACAGAAGTGGAGGCGATAAAATATGCCACACTACATTTAGAGGGAGCTGCACGTGATTGGTGGTACCATGGGATGGTTACCCTACAGCATAACCAGGTGATGTCATACCAGGACTTCGTGGACAGGTTGGTAGAGAGATTTGATAACGACCCAAAAGTCTACTTCAAGGAGTTGGCACAGTTGAGACAGACAGGGGGATTGGAGTATTTCATTAGTGACTTTCAGAGGCTATATGTTATGGTGCCAGATATCTCAGATAGGAGATTGGTTGTTTTGTTCACCGAGGGATTATCCGAACCACTAAAGGGTTGGGTAAAAGCCTTTGATCCTCTTTCACTACAGGAAGCGATGAAGAAGGCACGCAGCATGGAACTTGCAGCTCCATCTAGCAAGTCCAATTCTAGGAGTACTTCATTTAAGGACAACAAGGGATTCAATAAAAATATAGAGAAATCTGATTTTAAGAGTGATTCAAAGGAAAAATCATCAGCACCCTTGGATCGTGAGACTCTTAATGATTTGCACAGGAAGAAGCTTTGCTTCTACTGCAAGGGTCGTGAAAATAATGCTAAAGCTTTAAATATTATTTTGTGGTTTATGTGAATCAAAATTTGTTAAAGTTATGCAATGTAAATTTGCTCATGAAACTTCGGTAAAACTTGAGAATATTTACAAAGGTGATGGAAAAGTTCAGCAAGCTAAACTTTTGACTTTTAGAAGACAATTTGAGAGTTTGAAGATAGAAGAGGAAGAAAAAATAGCAAGTTATCTTTTGCGGGTTGATCAAATAGTTAATCAGATTTAAGGTCTTGGAGAAAAGTTAGAAGACTCAATTGTGGTTCAAAAAGTTTTGAGATCTCTACCATTGAGATATGATGCAAAAGTTTCGGCAATTGAAGAGATGAAGAATTTAGTCAAGCTAAAGATGAATGAGCTACATGGTATTCTTACGACATATGAAATGCGGACTAAACAAGAGAAACCCTCAAAGAGAGAAGCTGTTTTCAAGACATCAAAGAAAGAAGGTTAAGATTCAAGAATCAAGTGACAGTTCTAATGATGATGAAAATGACAACGGAGCTCTATTCATTTGCAAGCCAAAAAAGGGCATAGGTAAATATCAAGAAAAATTACCTTTTAAATGTTTTAATTGTGGAAAGATTGAAGATTTTGCAGCTAAGTGCCCAGATAAGGGTAATGGTGACAATGAAGAAGGAAAGTCTACATACAAGAATTTCAAAGAAAAATTCAAGAAGGGATTCGAGAAGAAGAATTTGTATTCTAAAGATTCTAGCTCAGTCGAAGATAGTGGAGTCAGCGATTCAGAAGAAGAAGAGATTATATTCATGGCCATACATGAAGATGCCTCCGCAAGCAAAAGTACACAGGATGAAGCCGAAGTGAATCTAAAAAGAGAATTTGTTTGTGCCTTAGAAGAGTTAAAAGCTCTTGAGAAGAAGAATCGAAGATTAAAGCTCCAGATCGAAAAAAATAAAAAGGAGTCAAAAAAAACAATTGAAGATCTGCAAGCACACTTTGAAAAAGTCAAGAAGAATGAAGATCTAACGGCACAATTGTAAAAAGTAAGTAAAGAATGTGAAAGGTATGTTATTGAAATTGTTTCTTTAAAATCGGATCTTGAAAAAACAAATAAAACAATCAATGATAGAGCAGCTAATGATTCAAAATTTGAGAATAGCACTAATATGTTGAATAAAATATTAGAAAGTCAAAGATCAATGTCAGATAAGACAGGTATCAGATTTGAAAAAGAGAAAGGGGAGGCCACTACTTTCACAGGGAAGGAAAAAAAAGAGCTATGTTGAAGCTCTTACAAAAGAGAAAATAAAAAAAGAAGTTAAAAATACAGAGAACATCTCAAACAAAGAACGCTGGAGGGAACAGAGCTATAAAAAACAATCAGGTCAAAGATACACAAACGGGTCCGATTTTTATGATTATTGTTTTTATTGTAATGGATATGGTCATAAGAAAATAGAATATCGAAAAAGGGCTAACAATTTCAGAAATAAGAAGGGAAGTCATTCATATCAAGTAGAAGCCACAACTTTTTTGCTCTTCTATCAGGGTTTAATGAAGAAGCCATAATATGTTACAAGTGCAACAACTTCGGACACAATCCGGTACTGTAGAAGCATGTTCAAGTCAGTCAAGAAGGACCAGAGTTTCAAGGCTCCATTCATCAAGAAGAAAGTTCAGACAAGTTCATGGCAGAGGAAACAATCTGAAAAATTTATGTTGGTACAGACAACTTTGCATGCAAAAAATGAAGAAAAGTCATGGTTCATTGACAGTGGATGTTTAAAGCACATGACAGGAGATAAAAGCAAGTTCATAACCTTGAAGATCAATGGTGGCACAGTGAAATTCAGAGATAATGCTACTGTCAAAATTGTCAAAAAATGTACATTAAGTTTGGATAATGGTAGAACTAAAACTGAAAATGTTTTGTATGTAGGTCTTAAGCATAATTTTTTGAGTGTAAGTCAAATGGTGATGAGGGGCACACAAAAGTTTTATGCAGAAAGTTGTGAAATTAGAAGAAAAGATTCAGATGTATTGGTTGCAGATGTTCAAAGAATAGGGAATAATTTGTATATGTTATCAGATATCAAAGGTCAAAGATGTTTGATTCAGATTGAAGAAAGTTGGCTATGACACAAAAGAATGAGACACATAAATTTTGACAATCTTGTCAACATCAGCAAGAAGCAAGCAGTCAGAAATCTTCCAAAGATTACAAAGCCATCCGACATGCTTTGTGAACCTTGTCAGTGTGGGAAACATGTCAGAACACAGTTCAAAACAAAAGAGTACTCGACCACTCAGATGTTAGAGCTTGTTCACACTGATCTATCTGGCCTTATGAAAACTCAAAGTACTCAAGGTGAGAAATATTTCATGTTGCTTATTGATGATTTTTCACGTATGACTTGGGTAATGTTTTTAAAAAAAATTAGAAGCTTTCAGACATGTCAAACATTCAAAGCATTAGTTGAGAATGAAACCAGTTGGAAGATTTTGAAGAATTAGATGAAGATGAAAAGGAGAAAAAAGACACCAAAACTCCATCCAAATATGTTCAAAGAAATCATAATGAAAGTGACATCCTCGGGGACAAATGCAAAAATTTGCATCAGAAGAATGATGGTAAGTGAATTTGAGCAAGTTAATTTTTTTTGTTATTCAAAATTCAGCCTAGAACTTTTTCAGAAGCTAGACATGATAAGCATTGGATTAAGGCAGGGAATGGACGAAGAATTAAATTAGATAGAAAATAATGATACTTAGGAATTAGTGTCTAGAACAAAAAATCACAATGTGATAACAAAATGGGTTTACAGAAATAAGTTGAATGAAAATAGAGAAATGACCAGGAGTAAAGCAAGATTAGTATATAAAAGATATGCTCAGATTGAGGGAATAGATTTTGAAAAAAAAATTGCACCAGTAGCAAGGCTAAAGGCTATTAGAATGTTTCTTGCATATGCAGTGTTTAAAAAATTCAAAGTGTTTCAGATGTATGTCAAATCTGCCTTCGTAAATGAGAATCTAAAAAAAGAGGTCTACATTGAGCAACCTGAGAGACTTATTCTCTCAAATATTAGTAGCCATATATGCAGATTGAAGAAAGCACTGTATGGATTAAAACAAACTCCCAGAGCTTGGTATGCAAGACTTAATAAGTACCTGCATGATCAAGGTTTCAAGAGAGGATTTGCTTACAGTAATCTCTACATCAAAATAATAGGTGAGCATCAATTGATTGTTGTAGTATATGTTGATGACATCATTTTTGGAGAAAACATTGAAAAGATGACAAAAGAATTTTATGATAATATGCAAAAAGAATTTGAGATGTCTATGCTTGGAGAATTGTCATTTTTCTTAGAGTTGCAATTATTTCAGTTAGATAAAGGAATTTTCATATCTCAAAGCAAATATGCCAAGAAAATATTGAAAAATTTAGTTTTGAGGATTGTGCCTAGTTGGCACACCAATGAGTAGAGAAAATAAGGTGAGCAAAGATGAAGATTCCCCTATTGCAGATCAATCTTTGTATAGATCTATGATTGGGAATATTTTATATTTGACAGCATCGAGAATCATGTATGCAGTATGGTTGCAAAATATCAGTCAGCTCCAAAAGATAGTCATGTTCAGTTGGTGAAGAGAATATTCAGAGATATCAAGGAGACATTGGATTATGGATTGTGGTATGTCACAGGTAGAGATTTTTTTTTGGTTGTTTATACAAGTTTAGATTGGACAGGTTGCTTGGATGACAAAAAGATTACAAGTGGAGGAGTTTTCTTCCTTGGTGATAGCTTAGTATCATGGCTAAGCAAAAAGCAGAATTCAGTATCACTTTCTACAGCCGAAGCAAAATATATTACAGCGGTATTGTGTTTTACTCAAATGCTTTGGATGAAGCAAACTTTGAAAGATATCAAAGAAAAATATGATGAACCTATTTCTATTTTTTGTGACAACACAAATGCTATTAATATTTCAAAGAATCTAGTGATGCATTCAAGAACAAAACATATTTCCATCAAATATCACTTCTTGAGAGCAGAGGTTGCAGATCAACAGGGTAAAATGAAATATATCAGTACTACAAAGCAGATTGCAGATATTTTCACAAAGGCACTACCAAAAGACACATTTGAATATCTACAAGAGAAGTTGGGAGTAATTTCTTTTACTTCCTGCTATTGAAAATCAACATCAATTGAAGGAGAACTAAGTGTTAGCTCCAGAGTAGGCCCTTTGCCATTGATGTCAAAGAGGAAGAAGAATAGAAACAGGTACAGGTACAAGTGCAAAAACAAGTGTAGAATAGCTACAAAGTTTTACAGTAAGAGGGAGTTATTGTATGTTTTTCAGATGGCAGTATGTGCAGGTTTCAAAATGTGATAGTTTCAGTTTGAGGTTGCCATCAATGACAAAAGGGGAGATTGTTGAGAATATTGTCATTGATGTCAAAGGTCTAGCATTGGTGATAAAAGCCCCATTGCATTTAATGATGTTTTTAATATTCATATCTTGATTAATGTGTGTTAATATTTATTTAATATTAACGAATATATTTTTGGTTGTATATAAGTCAAAAGAGGGCCCATGGAGAAGTCAAAGAGTCACCGGATAAAGACAAAAGAGGAATGGGACTCATTTTCTCATGAAGAGTCATCCTGAGGAATTTCAAGAGTCACCATGTGAAGACAAAAGAGGGTATGACACATTTTTTTTTGAAGTGACACTTTAAGGAATATCAAAAATCACCAAGATAAAGACAAAAGAGAAAATGACGCATTTGCTTATGGTCACCATATGACTTTTCAAATGCAAGTTTGGCACCATTTTTCATGAGGATACGAAGGCTCATGCAAGTTTGGCACCATTTTTCATGAGGATTGAAGGGTCACAAATAGTGAATGCCAAAAGTCATTTGAAAAACTATAAATAAAGACTTGAGAAGCCATTTGTAATATGCAAGAGAGTGCATGGTTTGTATTTGTTTTCAAAGAGAGAAAAGCAGGAGATATTGTAGAGTTTTATCATTTGTTAAGTAAGCAACATTGAGAGATAGTTGTGTTTTATACACAAGAGGGGTTGGTGCTCATGTGGGTTGGTGCTCGCAAATCTTTGCAAAGGATTGGTGCTCTTGCGGGTTGGTGCTTCTACAAGTTGGTGCTTATGAACTTTGTAATTTGAGTTGGTGCTCATTCATATACTTGAGATTGTTTTTCATAGTTTTTCCCACTTTGGGTTTCCACGTAAAAATCTGGTCTCTCTCTCTCTCTCGTGTGGTGCATATTATTGTTTCGGTTTTATTGCATATCTTAAATGTGTGGTTAAGTGGTTAAAGAAAAAGAATTTGATTAAGTAAAAAGGTATATAATATATTGATTCACCCCTCCCTTAGTATATTTCGTGCTTAACACACTTAACACACTTCTTGGTTGTCCAAAGGCAAAGGGTGGGGTTCAAGCATTGTGATGGAGTTTCCAGCTCTCCTAGTTGGAAAAATTCTAAGTCTAGAGGCAGTTTTTGAGAGTATTAACAGCATGGGCAGCCCTCCTATGCCCTCTAAGGCATCCACACATTTTTCCAGCCACTCCACATTTGGAGAACTTGGTCAAGTATGCAAGCATGGGAAGAGAAGGGAGCCACCCTCGCATGGAACATGAAGGAAGAAGGTCCTCCATTTTGACTAGCATGTTTGTGTTTTGTATAGATATTGACAGGTGGACATTCAAGGCCCAATTTTCTAGCAAACATCTCGTTGAAACAAACTTTTCCAGCCAATATAATGCTACCATTTCTGAGAATTGCCCTTTTCTCATCAGCTTTGTGGTATATCCGAAGTGCAAGACCTCAATGAAAAGGGAAAAGAAGGATAGGAGTTATTGTACTATTTTCAGGTTGCATAAGCAGCCAAGAGTCTTCAAGAACAACATTAAAGGGCTTCATCAAGAGGTCTTTCTTACATGGGGAGAATCGAGGATTGAGTTTTGCATGAGACCTATGGTTGGGATAGCCCATTGATTGTTACAATTGCTTGAGGACAAGCAATTTTGGGTGGGGAGGATTGTCATGTCCCCCTTTTGGACATAGAACGAACGAAGATCCTTAGCCTTGTTTTGTTTCCCAAGGGCTAAGAGAAGAAGAAAGAAAAGAAGAATGTTTGGAGTTTTTAAGGGCAATTTGCAAAAGTATTATTGTTTTAACTTTCACTTAAGTTGTAGTCTCTTGAGGATCATGGGCACCCAAGAGTTTAAGTGGGGGATATAAGGGTTGCTCTTTTAACATGGGCACACACCTTGGGGGAATTGATATAAAAGAAAGTGGAGGATCATTTGGAGGGGTTATGCAATTATGATATTTGAATTGTGGTCTATACACGAAAAGCTTAACCCAAGACTTGGAGACAAAAACCTTCAAGGCTAAAGAGGAATTAGGGACGAAACCCTCTAATTTATAATTAAAGCAACATCATTTCAAAGACTGCAATTGTAATGTCCCCTTCTAGCTAGACATTGTGCTTTCAACATGATTAGCCTATCAGTGGCCCTCGTAGGCTAATACGGCATGGTTAAAGGGTCTTCTCCGCAGTTACCCAAATGATAGTTTCTTTAGGAAAGTTTCGATATACTCTGAAGGTTTTCTAATGATTTATTAGAATGTTTCTATTTTTAGAAACCTCATGTTACAAGATGATGTTATATTTGTACTTTATGTTATAATTCATTATTTTATATTAAAGTGCAAATATAATATATTAAAAGGGAAAAATAATAATAAAATATTATGATGTTTCTAGAAGCTTCCCAAATGAAGGAAAGAAAAAAAAAGCATAAAGGGAGATGTGGGCTGCCATTATGAATCATCCATATTTGATGTTGTCTTTGTTGTGGTATGCTGGTGGAGCCTAGAGTTTTCTACAATGAATCAATTTGTCTTTGGGAACGATAACTCCCATTGATAGCATAACTGAGGGAGTGAAATATCTCTTGAAGGGTTGCATTTTGGAGGTGATATTTCAGTCATCTCAATTAGAGCAAAAGTTGTGGCCATTGGCCAATTTTGGAGAAATCGATTAAGTGAATTTGTGGAGGTTGCATGGCTATCTTTTGGTGTTGGTTTCTATATAGCATGGCATCGATTTTCCTTGGTTAAGAGAGCAGATTGCATTGTAGAGAAATTTGATATAAAAATCAAATATTTACAGTCAAGGAAGGACGCCATTAGGAGGGACATTTTTGCTTGTAAGGGTTCCATTTTGCATCGATTATTTGCTTGGCTTGGTGTGCCCACTTCCTTAGAGCATGGAGATGATATTAGATGCTTGAGACAGTGCATATTATTTTAAATTTGAGATCATACCAGAAAAGGGGCGGCTGGCTTGGAAAATTCGATTTGGCTTGGGAGATCATCCTTTCACTTGGAAATTGCTTGCTCCTATTCTCAAGGGCACCTCAATTCCACCAGGGTTCATTGCATACAATTCATCCTTTAGTATAGTTTATATTTGCAGCTGTAGGCGTGCATCCTTCATACCAGCATACCATATAATTGTAATTCTTGTTTATGCCAAGAGTCTTGGCTAGTCTAGTGGAGCATTGTATCAAATCATCAATACAAATAAGAATCACAAGTTGCTGGTCATTTATAGTTATCTTTTGAGCATTTGAATTGAGATAGTACGTTGCATGCCAACTATTCAACTAAATGTCCATTGGCTGTAGGTGGTTAGTTTGCTTTGTGAATTCATCTAATTGCATAGAAAAGAACAAAAAATAAGTCATTCTTGCATCTAGAACTTAGCATTGTCATTCTTGCATTGTTCTATAAACACTTGAAGCTTTAATCCATCGTCATTTAAACAAATCATCAAAACTATGACAAAAACCAACAAGAAGCACTTTGCTTACAACGTGTTTGAAAAAAAAAACAAGGCAGCAAATTGAGACAATTAAGAGCAGATTGGGCAAGGATTGTTACAGTGGTATCAGAGACTTGATCCTGCCATCCTGGAGGGTAAAAATATCACATGAGAGGTCATCATAGGTACTATACCCACAGAAGAGCAGGATAGAAAGGGAATTGGCAAGAAGAAAATCCATCTACAGAGGTACCTTTGGCTGAAATGGGTGACAGGGCAAACGTGGGTCCACACGGAGATGAGAGAAGAGACAATGATAGAAATGGTGATAGAGAAGTGAGAGACTCTACGAGATTTACGAGTTGGTCAGCAACAGGTAGCTGGGGCCTTACAGTAGCTGGGAAATACTTTGCAGCAGTTGAATTTACCTAGAAGACAGCGCAGGTCCAGGAAGATGATAGGAGTGTAGCTGGTTCCCAAAAAGTGCAGAGGGCACCATCCCACATTGCAGATAGGCCTACTCAGCCCACAGTCCTGAGAAATGAACCAGTTGAGGAGAATATTGAAGAGGTTGAGAATCCAGCGTATGCTGATGTATACATGGCTGCCCATGATGAATGGCAGCAATTGACCCCTGAAGCACAAGGGCTTATGCATTTTGATCGGTTTGTATAGTCAAGGATAAATTACTATAGGTCTCGACATGGGAGAAGACCTAGGAATTAGATTAAGGAACTCAAGCACGCTACTAATAAGCTTACAATACCCATGTTTGATCGCAGTGACAAGACTATGACAGTCATGGATTCATAAGTTTGATACCTTCTTGGCTTTTTGACCCATGACAGAGGAGGAAGCTATCAAATATTCCACTTTGCATCTAGAGGGAGCAGCACACGAATGGTGGTATCATGGACTAGTTACATTGCAACACAGTCAGATCACATCTTACCAGGCGTTTGTGGATAGACTGATTGAGCGTTTCGATAGGAAGGATCCAGAATCATACTTCAGGGATTTGGCCCAGCTCAAGCAAGTTGGCAGTTTGGAAAGCTATATTGGAGACTTCCAGAAACTATCAGTAATAGTGCCCAACATCTCAGAGAGACGATTGGTGGTGCTATTCATTGAGGGGTTATTGGAGCCTATGCGAGGATGGATTAAAGCATTTGATCCTCCCACACTTCAGGTGGCAATGAAGAAGGCTAAGAGCATGGAACTTGCAGCCCGCAAAGCAAGTACTCATCAAAGGGATCTTCATATCGAGACAATAAATCTCTCTAAAAAGAAGAACAAACCAGATTTTAAGGGCAAATCATCAGTGCCTCTAGATAAGGATACACCTGATGATTTGCGCAAAAAGAAGTTATGTTTCTACTGTAAGGGGCCCTATGATGCAAACCATGATTGTCCCTTAAGACCTAAAGGAAAAGCTAATAGAGTGATGTGGGCATATTATGAGGACTCTGAGTCAGAGAAATCAGATCAGCAATCTGATCCTGAGGATTTAGGTACGAAGCACAAGGAAGATAAGCATAAAAGAGAGCATGAAGGGGCAGCGAGGCAATGTGATGCTCACATCACTAACGTCTAGCAGGAGAGATCATTTAGAATGCGTGGAGTTCTAGCAAGGCAAAATATTATCACTCTTCTTGACACAAGGGCAACTCATAATTTTATTGATGCTCGATTGGTTGAGAGGCATGGAATTAGGACAGGAATTTGAGGGAATAAGAGTTAAGGTGACAGATGGTTATACCCTCAAGTGCGAAAGGAGGATATCAGATTTGCTTATGCGTTTGAACAACTATGAGTTCAAGACCGAATTTTATGTGGTGAATATGGGTGATACAGATATGGTACTTGGCATGAGATGGTTACATGACATAGGGAAATTCACCCTGGATCTTAGAGAGATGGAAATTGCATTCCAGGTAGATGGAAAAACTCATGTCCTCAAGGCTATTCGAGATTCCAATTTTAGGATGATTTCTTTTAGGAGGATGGAGAGACTTATGAGGCATGACATGGTTGAGTGGGCAGCTGAGTGTGTTTTGATGCTTACACAGGATGAACAGCAGAAGCCAGTTTACCATCCAGACATTCAGGAGTTAAGAATTAAGCACACTCAGGTATTTAGTGATATTCTACCAAGAAGACCACCAGACAGAGGGATTGAGCATATAATTGAGTTGGAGGGCACTAAGCCCATGATGGTCACCCCATATAGGCACCCCAAGACACTGAAGGATGAAATAGAGAAAACTATTAAGGAGTTGCTGGCCATGGGACACATTAGACCAAGTAAGTCACCTTTTGCATCATCAGTAGTCTTGGTCAAGAAAAAGGATGGTACATTCCGGATGTGTATTGATTATAGGCCCCTGAATAAAAGAACAATCAAGAACCGTTACCCCATCCCTAGAATTGATGAGTTGATAGATGAGTTACATGGTCACTGCTGCTACTCCAAAATTGACATGAGGTCGGGGTATCATCAGATTCGTGTCAGGGAGTAGGACATAGAGAAGACGGCTTTCAGGTGCCATTGTGGACATTTTGAGTTCGTGGTTATGCCATTTGGGCTACCCAATGCTCCGATGACATTTCTGTCTACGATGAACAAGGTTTTCCATTCCAGTTAAGGAGGTATTTGTTGGTATTCTTTGATGATATCTTGGTATATAGCTGAACATGGGAGCATCACATTGCACATCTTGATGCGGTTTTGGGTATTCTTGGAGGTGAATCCTTGTATGCCAAGGAATCCAAGTGACTTGGAAATGACAAAATTATTGTATCTTGAGCACATCATCAGTGTTGAGGAGGTACATATGAGCTTAGAGAAGATCAAGGCGATTGTTGAATGGCTTGCTCTAGAGAACCTTACTCAACTTAGAGGATTTTTGGAATTGTGTGGTTTCTACTGTAGGTCTGTTAATGGATATTCACAACATGCGGCACCACTCACTTATTTGACAAAGAAAGGGGCATTTGTTTGGACTCCTGAGACAGGATTGTTTTGAGATGTTCAAACTAATTATGACTTCTTGCCCAGTTCTTGCATTGCCGGATTTCTCCAAACCTTTTGAGCTACAATGTGATGCATCAGGTGAGGGGATAGGTGCAGTCCTTATGCAGGACAAGCATCCGATTGCTTTTGAGAGCGGAAGCTTCGCGGTCCAGAGAGAGGGTACAACATATATGACAAGGAGATGTTGGCCATCATGTATGCATTGACCAAATTCAGGCAGTATTTAGTAGGCAACAAGTTTGTGGTGAAAACAGACCATAACAGTTTGAGGCATTTCCTTGGATAGAGAGATCTTAATGATCGGTAGCAGAAATGGGTCAGCAAACTACAATCATATGATTTTGACATCTCCTTTGTCAAGGGGACACAGAATGTGGTTGTTAATGTTTTATCTCGACGTCCACACTTGAGTTCTATGACTGGGATAGCAGATGATTGGCAACACTTGATAGTGGTAGAGTATGCCAAGGACAGTTGGGCTGTAGGTATTGTTGAGGGTTCAGTACAAGATGCCAAATATACAGTTGTAAATGATTTAATCATTTACAAAGGAAGGCTTTATTTGACCCCAGGATCGGAGATGAACACTATATTGAGGACCTTTCATGATACACCCATGGCAGGTCATCCTGGGTGTTTCAAGACTTACAAGCAAATTCGGGAGAGGTTCACTTGGAAGGGCCTCAAATCATATATTCTACGATATGTCAGAGAGTGTCTTGTTTGGCAGCAAAATAAACAGGGACACACATATCCAACAGGTTTACTTCAGCCACTTCCGATTCCTGATAGGAAGTGGGAATGCTTATCTATGGATTTCATTACTAGATTACCCAGAGCCCAGGGACGGGATTGCATATATGTGGTTGTGGGTCGTTTGACTAAATATGCTCACTTCCTTTCGATCTCAGCGACTTTCTCAGTTACGCAAGTGGCAGAATTGTTCTTTCATGAGGTATTTAGGTTGCATGGGTTACCTCGGAGCATAGTCAATGACAAAGACAGCGGGTTTATGAGTCATTTCTGGTAGGAGCTATTCAGGCTGTGTAGGACAGAACTCACTCCGAGTACTAGTTACCACCCGCAGACCGATGGACAGATGGAGAATGTGAATAAATGGGTGGAAGGCTACCTCAGGAACTACATAGCAGGGCATCAGAAGGGTTGGGTTAAGTGGTTATATTTATGCGAGTATTATTACAATACCATCTCTCCATTCAGATGACACCATTCATGGCGATGTATGGGAATGATGTGCCGAGCTTTCTGGATTTGTTATTTGGAGATAGCCGAGTGCCTAGTGCTGGTGATCTATTGCAAGAGAACCAGGGCATTATGAAAGCATTGCGAGAAAACATACAGAAGGCTCAGAACCAACAAAAGCAGTATGCAGGTCAGAAGCGAGTTGAACGCTTGTTTGAGATTGGTGATATGGTGTATTTGATGCTACAGCCACACAGACAGTCTTCTTTTAAGAAAAGCGGAGCCGAGAAGCTTAAGCCACGATACTATGGGCCATTCAAGTTATCAGGAGAGTGGGCGAGGTGGCTTATGAGTTGGAGTTGCTAGTCGACAATAGAGTACACAATGTCTTCCATGTGTCACACCTTAAGAAGGCATTAGGACATCGTGTGGTTCCTTCCATAACTTTGCCACCCCTGGATGATGAGGGGAAATTGATACTGGTGACCGAGGCCATCTTGGATGTTCGAGAGAGGACTTTGCAGAGATGGGTCATTAGGGAATACTTGATTAAATGGAGGGACTTGTCAGTTGAGGATGCTACTTGGGAGAGTGAGAAGATTCTACAGCATCCAGATTTGAGATTGCTTGGGGACAAGCAATTTCAAGAGGGATGGACTATAATGTCCCCTTCTAGCTAGACATTGTACTTTCAGCATGATTAGCCTATCAGTGACCCTCATAGGCTAATACGGCATGGTTAGAGGGTCTTCTCCGCAGTTACCCAAATGGCAATTGGTTTCTTTGGGGAAGTTTCGACATATTTTGGAGGTTTTCTAATGATTTATTAGAATGTTTCTATTTTTAGAAACCTCATGTTACAAGATGATGTTATATTTGTACTTTATGTTATAATTCATTATTTTATATTAAAGTGCAAATATAATATATTAAAAGGGAAAAATAATAATAAAATATTATGATGTTTCTAAAAGCTTCCCAAATGAAGGAAAGAAAAAAAAAGTATAAAGGGAGGTGTGGGCTGCCATTATGAATCATCCAGCGTTGGTGTTGTCTTTGTTGTGGTATGTTGGTGGAGCCTAGAGTTTTCTGCAGTGAATCAATTTGTCTTTGGGAACGATAACTCCCATTGATAGCATAACTAAGGGAGTGAAATATCTCTTGAAGGGTTGCATTTTGGAGGTGATATTTCAATCATCTCAATTAGAGCAAAATTTGTGGCCATTGGTCAATTTTGAAGAAATCGATTAGGTGAATTTGTGGAGGTTGCATAACTATCTTTTGGTGTTGGTTTCTATATAGCTTGGCATCGATTTTCCTTGGTTAAGAAAGCAGATTGCATTGTAGAGAAATATAATATAAAAATTAGATATTTACAGTCAAAAAAAGACGCCATTAGGAGGGACGTTTTTGCTTGTGGGGGTTCCAGTTTGCATCGATTCTTTGCTTGGCTTGGTGCGCCCACTTCCTTGGAGCATGGAGATGATATTAGATGCTTGAGACAACGCATATTATTTTAAATTTGAGATCAGACCAGAACAGGGGCCGCTGGCTTGGAAAATTCGATTCGGCTTGGGAGATCATCCTTTCACTTAGAAATTGCTTGCTCCTTCATCTATTCTCAAGGGCGCCTCGATCCCACCAGGGTTCATTGCATACAATTCATCCTTTGGTATAGTTTATATTTGCAGTTGTAGGTGTGCATCCTTCATATCAACATACCATATAATTGTAATTGGCTAGACTAGTGGAGCATTGTATCAAATCATCAATACAAATAAGAATCACAAGTTGCTGGTCATTTATGGTTATCTTTTGAGCATTTGAATTGAGATAGTAGGTTGCATGCCAACTGTTCGACGAAATGTCCATTGGCTGTAGGTGATTAGTTTACTTTGTGAATTCATCTAATTGCATAGAAAAGAACAAAAAAGAAGTCATTCTTGCATCTAGAACTTAGCATTGTCATTCTTGCATTGTTCTATAAACACTTGAAGCTTTAATCCATCGTCATTCAAACAAATCATCAAAACTATGACAAAAACCAGCAAGAAGCTCTTTGCTTACAAAGTGTTTGAAAAAATCACAAGGCAGCAAATTGAGACAATTAAGGGCAGATTGGGCAAGGATTGTTACAGCAATTGAGCTTGAATATTCAAAAAATCCAAAAATACACCTTGTGAAATGTGGTGAACACCTTGGGAAGTGTGGCGACTTGCTTTGGGGGTTCACACCAAGGGTTTTAGGGCTGTTTATGGGCAGCAAACCAGTTTGATTGTTGAATACCCCTTTAATTAGAGCTGCATTGGAGTTTGCTTGTTGAAGACCCCTTGTCGTAGGGTTGTGTGGATAAGGACATCATTCTCTGTTGTTTTGCAGTTGGCAACCCCTTTTGGGGATTGTATGCATCATTTTCTAGGGCTTAATTGGCCTAATTTGGAGATTTGAATATTGCATAATATTTCTATTATTTTATTGGAATTTTCTCAAGAATTATTGTTTCAAAACATGCTGAGAAAAGGTATTTATAACAGCTGAATATTTGATAATTTTCTGGTAATTATTCAATTATAAAATAAGGTGATTTCAGGGTGTAAAAGCCCCTGTTTAATTCTGCAAATTTCTAGCCCTTGTGGCATCTAGGGTTTGAGGATTGAAAGGCTCTTTTTATGCCCAACTCATCATTGAAATAATTGTTGAATTATTGTTAGGGTTTGACATAATTAATTGCAAAAGTGTGTGAAGGTTAGATCACTAGGGTTTGCAGTAAAAATCAGAATTCAAGGTTTTATCTTATTTTGGGATATTTCAAAGTGTAGATATTTACAAACAAGGGGCACAAGGTTGAAATTTGATGATCACCCTAGGCTCTCAAATTTATTTTTGGTGATAATTTTCCTTTAAAATTTGTTTATCGATTCTATTTTAGAAGAAAATTTGGCGGTGTATCCTTATCTTTTCCAAATAGTCATCTGTATTAATTTATATACTCTAAATTTCTGCAAGAATAAATCTTTAATAGTATTTTGATGTTCTTTATGTGTTTTACTTTCCATTCATAACATTTATCTATATCACTGCATTGTAAAGAAACTTTAAAATTAGGTAAAAGCTTTCAATTTACACATCAAATTTCAAGAGTTACAGGGCATGTTGATTGCAAAGAAAAGCAAGGAACCTTTATTGAAATAAATAAATATCTTTAGAACAAATAATTTAATAAAATAAATAAATTTTTTGGAAATGAAAGCATATGACATGATGTGCCATTTATTCACTTGTGTTTGCACCATTTTCAAATGAAATGTACCATCATTAATGAACTATCGCTTAGATGTGAAAAAAGTTATGATGCAAAGTAGATTAGAGGAGAATTCTGAAGGGGTTCAGATTTTGCCTTTAAAAAGAGAATTTGTGTAAATATGTTGATTATATGCAGTCCTACTTTTGCAGTGGATACATTCAGCTTGGATGACATGGATGACTTTTCGGTATGACTATTCTTTAATGTAGATGCTTTTTTCTGTAATTTGTGTAACGTGTTTGTGGCCTCATTATTATTTCTCTGTGCATTTAATTACTTAACATTGTATTCTTTATTCTCTTAGAAATCTGATGACACAAGTGATGATGAAGGCATGCTTTGTAAGTACTATGTTCTGCTCTTTCTTTGGTTAATGCTCTGTATTTATTTTGCAGTGTTGAGTTTGAGGTTGGAATATATTTTAGGAGAACTTGTATGTTGGAATATATTTTAGGAGAACTTGTATGACACATAGCAATGCTGATTTTTTTATCTTGAACGCATTCTCTTTAGATCTCCCAGACTTGGAGAGAGCAAGGGGTAAATGATTCCTACAATTATAGAAAAATTTGAGGCGTGAGCTGGGGTGGGGATAAAGGCATACAAGATATACTGAAACTGACACAAAGCACTAGTTTTTAGTTATGTTTACATTATGTTTGGAGCTTGGAGACATGTGACAAGATGCAAGTTGATTTGGGATTTGTGAAGAAGAGGAGGAATGCAAACACTGGAGTCGTGATATTTTCTTGTCAACTGAATCAACATAACAGTATGTTTTCTATTTATCCTCATAATACACTAAAATTTAGAAATGTTTCTAATGCTGTACTCCACAACGTTCAGAACATGAATGCATAAGTTAAGTGTATCTTTCTAATGGCATTTCTTTGATCAAATGGTTTTCTTCAGTTTTAGACCTTGGTTTTGTAGTTTTGTGCCAAAGTTCAAACTCTGTACTTAAACATCGACAAATGCATATATTTGATTTAATACCCTTTTGAAAAATTATTTGGAAGATTCACAAGTATTTAACTTGAGGCAAATTGAAGGAAATATTGTAAAATTATCTGTTTTGATTTAGATATTGGAATATATAATCTTCATAAAATGTCAAATCTGGGAAACTGTTTATTCACCTAATTTGAGAGTTACAAGAATTATTGTAATTTTGTCCTTAACTTTTTTTGCCAACTGTTAGAATAACAAGGTAGATGCTCTGGAGAAAGGAAATAACTGCCGAGTGTTTTTTAGCTTTCCAAGATGCATAAATTTTTCAATTCCATGCTAATACAATCACATGTACCTGATGATGACTAGCAAATAATTTTTATCTTCCTATCATTCATGTTCAAAGGAAATTACGTAGAGAAACTAAACTGAGGGTTGCTTGGAAATAGTGGACTGCCAAATTGCATTTGGCCTCTTTGAAAAATGGTATAGCCTTGGTGGTTAAAGGAGGACGATTAATTGCATTGATGAAGAGAATTTTTGTTAAGAGCAGCCCCAAGCGTGTTTAGAGGTAAACTTTGGAGAGTAAAATAGGGGCATGGTGTTAAGAGCGACCCCAAGAATGCCGAGAGTTAAATCTTGGAGGGTTAAAAAGGGGCATAGTAATCTAACATTTTTGTCCTAAGTTGGCTCAACCTGCTTAAGCCCAAATAGACTCCTAAAATGTAAAATTTTACCTTCACAATGCTTTGTGGTGGACACTGAACCATCTCTGTGTAACAAACCTGTACCTGTACATTGTTTTGTTTGACCTGCGTACGAAGGCAATGATATCACTTCAATATGCTTTCTACTTGCATGAAATATCATATTCATTTTTATTGCAATACATATTTGACAATAGCATATTAATATGGTGGAATCAAGATTGATTTATTCCGATGTTCGCTTAATCACACCAGTTTCTTCCATACCATAACAAGCTGAAATGTACTTCGTTTCTGCACCTATACCCTTCCTTAAGATGATTAGCAACTTGAAATTGACCGATGTCAATCCACGTCACTTTCCCAATCAACATTACAGAATCAACTAGTTGTAACACATCCTATGAAAACTCTTTTTTTAATTGATAAATGAGGGTTATATGGGTCCCTCGCCCTTTACTGAAATCCAAACAGAACAATAACAAGCTGAAAACAGCTGAAGTACAATCATTGAGCCATGAAAAACTTTAAAGCTCAGAGTAATCTAAGAGACCTAACCTCTTAAAGACACCACATTCTCTATTAACATATACAATTGCTTTCAGGAGCAGCAATTGAGTAGCATCTCCTCTCAACAGGAACTAGCTCAACTATTAGTAGTAAGTGCCCTCCTTCCTCTTTGGGAGAAAAGGGCTTCCATAGTCCATTGAGAGCCTCCGTCTATAGTATTCAATGCATTCATTTGCAATCTTTTTGCTTCCGTTTTCCTTCCTTTACGTCTTGAAGCTCCACAGTTTGGTTTGGTTATCAAAGATTTATTCTGAGAAATAGCGAGAATATCAGTAGAAGCTAGTTCTTCACTTTGTTGAGAAGCATTTTCTTCCAATTCTTGATCAAGATAATTGGATTGTCGATCCATGTCTGCCTTCAAACTCTCCAAACCCACTGAAACTGTGGGTTTTTTAGACCAAATTCTGCCCCTTTGTCAAGTTTTGTGCCTTAGCTTCTTAATGCAAAGGAACTGGTATTTTCTTAGGGACGCCATTGATTTTGATTTCCCAATCTCTAGGAGACCCTGAAACTGATCTGAATGCTTGCTCTGAAACGTGACCACCATCTGGATCCGTGGATGTTGCTTTCGGAATCCATTTCTGAAATTTGACCGAAGGCTTCCCGGGGGCTCTATGAGAGGGGCACACTGCAATCTTATGCCCTATTTTATCACACCTAAAACATCTGAATGGCAGCCCTTCCAAATCCACCTTTTGCAGCCACTTCTAGTGTTTGGACAATATTTGGAATGAATTAACTAGGAGTGAATAGTCTGAAAAAATGCAAACCCTAGTATAATTTGTTTGATATCCATCATTGGATCAATCTTTACAAAAGAACCCACTTTCTCGGCAATTAGTTTGATGGAGGTCGTGTTCCTTAGTAACAAAGGGAGATGGTAAAGCCGAATCTAGATGGGAATTCAGTCAAACTTTTACGTAAAAGGGTCAAGCAGAGGCTTCCATGGATTCAAAATCAACACCGATTTCCCACGAAACCAAGGCCTGAAGACCAAACAAAATATCTTCACAAGGTTCTTCCACTACAACCATGCCCACCGAATCACCCCTGCTATTTCCATCCCCATTCGATTTTGTCCCCAAAACAGACCACCATTTAGATAATAGAGGGGAGGAAAGTGGATTTATTTGAAGGATTAGAAGTTGTAGTCCGTGAAAACTAGTGTTTCATCCAAAGAGACCAACTCTCCTGTATAATAAGGAGGAGAGGTGATTTCGGCCACAGCCTGACCTGCTCTCAACGATCCCAAAACCAGTTTCGTTGAACTCCTTCCTGCATGCTCCTTGTTGCCATTCTTCCCCTTTACCACGTTCGTTGTCGTCCTTCCCTAGCCTGTTACTCGCTCGTGATCCATTTCGCCTATGAATTCTTCTCTTAATGCAATACACAAATCTCTCATTTGTCCGAGGCAGGTGAAAATTATTTTATTTACTAGTCAATAATGTGATCAATTTTCCTCGAGTATTGGGTTTAAATGTTTATAGTGTATCCATATCAAGCCCAAAGTCAACATTGCATGGATTGTGTTGCCAATAATGCTTTGGTGTGAAATCGTTTTCATAGTGCCCTCTTCTCCCATCTCTAGATACATTTCCTTTGGCGACTTATGACTAACTTTCATTGTAGTATCTTTGCGCTTTTATTTCGTCCATCTTAAATTTCTTGAGAATTTTTGTAATGCTTCTCTTGATTCTTATATATCTACTTCCCATTTTCCTATGTCTTAAAGTTTGAATATGTAGGCGATAATGGATCTCACCATGATGTGACCTATACCAGTTTAGGTTTACACAAGTTTAATAACCTCGTACGATTACATATGGCCATCACATCCCTTACAAATACAACTATAAGCATAAGGAACTCATTAATATGTTTGTTGTCCATAGTCAATCAACATTCCAGCTCATGAACCCTTGTTTTCCAAAAACCCCGTCTATGCATAGAGAGAACATTCTGGAAGATGGCTTGAGCTTATGAAAGGTCTCATCTAACTTTTTACACGGTATTGAGTTTGACCCACATAAATCTCTTTCTTGAGGCAGTCATTTAAAATTGCAGTCTTCAAATCTAGTTGATGTAAGTGCAAATCCAAGGCTTTTGCAAGTTTCTATGGTACTTTGAAGTTAATATCGACCAGGGAAAATGTATCTTCGCGATACACACTTTCAAAATATCTCTTTTTGCCACTAATGGAGCTTTATACCTATCCACCATTGGATACAAATTGTGATTATACTTTGACACCTACTCACACTCACGAGTTTTCTTCAATGTGGAAGTTCCATCAATATTCAACTCTGAGTTTTTATCAATAGATCACATCATTCTGTGCACTATCTACTTCAATTCTATTGCATTGATATTGGTGGATGTGTCTCTCACAATTTGTTGTTTGGAGTATTTTTGCTTTAGGTGGTACGACTCTAGCACCTCATATGTGGCTTTTGATATCCTTGTTGATCAGGTGCTATGCACCTAATAGCTCTTGTGGTCAATTTTCGCATACACTTTTCACGATAGTTATTAGGACACTGGTATGGGTATGGGTACAGGGACGAGGAGACGAAGATGGGTACTCCATTGAAAAAAAAATGAGATAGGTTGTTTGAGATGGCAAAAAGATATATATATATATAATGTCGAGAAAAAATCATGATACAGCCTAATACAATGTAAGAAAAACATTAATAACTTTTTTAAGTACAAAAATTACGTCAACAAAAGGCAAATAATTATATTGAAAATTATTTTTTATATCTCATCATATCTAGGTCAAGAGTATAAATTATATTAAAACAAACAACCACTAAAATGCAAGTCTCCAAGATGAGTACCGATCTCTAAGACGCATCTTTGGCGGGGTACAAAACAAATTTGTGTGCAACATTGGTTTTCACACTAACACTTTTTATTATTACTTTTGTCCTTTGTCCCTATGATTTCAATGACACTCTGAGTTGTTTCCTTTGGTCCTTCCACTTTGTCTAACTTGGTAAAAAGACCCCTCAACGTCAAAGGATGCATTGAAAAAATATTTAAAGTCTATGTTTCATCACAAACTATAAAACCAACATCATTTTAAAACTCACTCTTACCCTTTCAATTGTGGAAAATTTCAATAGTTCATTGCAACAACATATGTAATATTTGTTTTTAGATTTTTTTTTTAGAGTGTAATAATAAATAGTGTTCTTCTGGAATCAACTCCATAATAAAACTGGTTTCAGAGATTTTGGATTTCACTACTAAATCTATCTTTAGAGAAGAAAATTGAAGTTAATGTTTGATTAGGAAGAAGATACATCAAGATCTTAAATAGTACTTGAAATGAAGTTAATGTTTGAGTAGGAAGAAGATACATCAAGATCTTAAATAGTACTTGTGATACAAACAAAAACTTAAAAAGGGGGTTAACTCAGCGAACATATAAAACGTATAAGAAAAATAGAAAAATATATATAAATTAATATAAAATAATAGTAAAATTATTTAAAATAAAAATAATAATAAATATAATGTAAAATAATAATCATAATTAAATTAAATAATAATGATAAAATAAAATAGATTTAATTGAATAAAATTAAATTAAAAAATTAATTTAAAATAAAATAAAATCCAAAAATAAATTAAATTAAAATGAAATGTAATGTAATATTAATTAGTATAAAATATAAAAATGTAATAAACTTAAAATTAAAATATTAATAAAATAAATTGAATTGAATAATAAGAAGAAAAGATAGAGTAAAATAATGATAATAAACAAATTAAAATTAATATAAAAGTTCAAAAAATACAAATAATATTAATAAGTTTAAAATCAATTAATATAAAATTATCAAAAATAGAATAAAATAATAATAATAATTAATTAAAAAAAGGAATAGAAAAAGAGAGAAAAAAAAGATAGAATGAAAAAGAAAATTTAGCAGATGGAGTATGAGAATGAAGAAAGAAAAAAAATTACAAAATAAAATAAAAGAAGGAATATGCAAACATCAATACTTAGGATGAGAGAAGTTTTTGGATTAGGGGTTTCAAATAATGAATCAAATTGAATCCATCATCTCTATGAAAGTTACGAGACGTATGTTTTATTTCAATTGTTTCTCTGATCCTTCTATCTTTCCAACAAATTTTCAAGGTTGGTATTTTGGCGTCATCCAAACGCATGGAGTGTTTTGTTTTTAATTCACACTCTACCAACGTTGATCTCTTATTCTTTTCTTGATGCAAGTCTTGAGCATGTTCATTGAACCTTGTTTAAAAGGATCTACCAATCTCACCAATATAGGGAATACCACATCAGCATTGTATCTTGTAAATCCCTTTGTTAAGCCTAGATTTTTGTGGATCATTCTCACTTTTTAGGGAACTCCTAATAGTTTTAACAGGTTTGAAGTAAGTTTTGATGTTATTTCTTCTAAGAATTCTTATTAATTCCTCTGAGGTACCTTTGAACATATAATAGGTAACTTTTTAAACTTCTGATTGTGTGTTGGTACTAAGTTGAACTTGGAATATCTTGACTTTATTGAGAGTTTGCTTGATATGCCATTCTTAATACTCATTTTTATTTAGATTCTTTTGTAAGTGTCATTCTTCATTTCGAAGTGTTTAGGATTAGAGACGCTGAAGGTTCTTGTATATAAATCTTCATAGCTCCTTTTTTTGAGATTGGTGGTGATGGGAATCGACTCTGATATAAACATATGTGTTTTATTTCTATAAATTTATTTAGATAAGATACCATCATCTTTTCATGTGATAAGGACATCAAGGAACAAAATACAACAGTTATCCTCTACCTCCATTGTGAACTTAATGTGCTCAGAGAAGAAGTTTAAGTGATTCAGGTATTCTATCAAAGTGTTTACACCATGCAACTATTTCACATGTGTATCATCTATGAATTGATAATACTAGTTAGATTTCAAATGTGAGGAATCAATGGCAATTTTCTCAAAATATTTCCATGAATAAATTATCAATGATAGGGGAGAGAGCAAACGCTATTATTATACCTTCTGTTTGTTTATAAATATCACCTTGAAAACTGAAATAAGTAAATCTGACGTAGAATTCGACTAAGTTGGTAGTTTCATCTTCAATTTTATTATTATTATTTTATTTTAATTATTATTGTATTCTATCTTTTATTTTTTCTTCTTATTTATTTTAATTTTAATTTATTTTATTAATATTTTAGTTTTAAGTTTTTTATATATTTATATTTTATACTAATTAATATTACATTTTTTATTTTTTTTTCAAATTATTTTATTTTAAATTAAAAAATAATTTAATCTAATTTAATTTGAATCTATTTTATTTTATTATTATTTAATTTTATTATGATTATTATTTTACTTTATATTTATTATTATTTTATTTTATTTTATAATTTTTCCCTATTTTTCTTCTGCTCTTTACCCCTTTGCTCCTCTTCATGGATAGGCCCAATCTGAATTTCTCTTATTTACAATTCTCAAAACAATCATATCAAAAGTCTTGTTTCTTACTTGAAGGCCTTTAATATTTTCCAAAGATGATGATCTTCTACAAGTTATTTTCAATATTCAATAATTATTCAAAATTAGAGGAAAATCATTGAAGAAAAGGGAGTGCATAATCCCCACATGGAGACTCTGTTTTCAAGGCTACTTTGTATCAATTTAAAATAACAAGAAAGAAGTGAGGCTCTTCAGACATGCGGAAAAATTAAGATTGTGAAGAAAATTGAAAAGATTATGGATGTTTTCAATTCCATTATGCTCATAGAAAATGCAAAGCACAAAATTGTCAATCAACTTATGCAGAGACACATAATAAAAAAAGGAGAGACACATAATAAAAAAGAGGAATGAGTTGCACGGCCCATCAATCTCCATCAAGAGATATCCTCTAGTAGAGCTTGGACTTCTTGCTCCCTAATGATGTAATTTTTATAAAAAACTATATTATATTTTATTGAATAAAAAAGATATTACATATTGCAAGTGTTAGGGTACAAACTTCTTTATTTTACAAACTTAAATTCAAACTATTTAATGGGTTTAATTATTTGTGACTCAACTTATTCATATAATTATAAAACTTATTAATAATAACTAATATTTAACTATAAAATATATTAAATAGGGTGTTTCACATATAAGATGTATGTCTCGAACTAACACTAACAAAATAATAAGGATGACAAAAATCTAAAAAAAAAATCTTGATTTAAAGGGGATCAAAAAATGATCTGAAGTAAATAACTCTGAAGCAATACAACAACACCTACTACAACCTGCCAACTAGCCATTTTTACATTTGGCATTTATCAAGCTATGTTGACATATATACTACATGTATAGCCTAATCCCCTGTGCCTTGTGCCCTCAAGCACTACTTGGCATGAAGATGAGCATGATCCTGGGAAAACCCATCCTTTTGATCATCCATACTTGTACTACATTATGAGCATCATCATGAAAATACTCAACCACATAGATCCATATCTCAATGATAATTTTTGTACCTCGTATATGGCACATCTTACTTGATGTTGAACAACTCTTACCACTTTGCAAACACTAATGGTTCTTAAAATCATTGTCAAATGTACAATCACCTAAAGATTGATCAAAATCAAAAATATATCTTCCCCCCTATCAGCGCAGAGGTGAAGAGTGTCAGATCTCATTTTCTCAATATCAGATTTTGAAAGCACTTGCATATGATTAATAATGTAAATATTGATTTATTGTTGTGCAATCAGGTATGTTGATTATTGATTAATTTTTGTATATGTTGTCGATCAATTAATTATTCTTATCATGCTTTATATGCTTATGTGATACAATTAATGGAATTAATTATCATTCAGATAAAGGTATCTTTTGTAATTATGTGGAATAATTGGCATTATATATTACCCTGCTTTTATTATTTCATATCTGGATTGAATAGCATGACTTGGATAATTCCCTTCATGTTTGATTGTTTGTGAAGTAGGTACAACTCCCTCAATGCAAGATAGAGACTTTCAGTAGAGAGAAGGAACTAAATGTAGATTATGGGCAATGGAGAGAGAATCATGTGGACTAAGTTGTAATATTTCTAATTGAATGTTAGACATAAGCATATCATTTCCCCTATTTTGGCACAAGTAGTGAGCATGTGGGTTGGGTGGGTTACCTTGCATGTTTCGTACTACTCATCTTCTAGTTTTGACTATTGTAGCAGATACATTTAACTCTAGGGATTATTAGAGGTCGTAACTATTGATAGGTCAATAATTGTTATCAGGTTGAAAGTGTATAATGTTTTGTGCCCTAGTTATCAATCAAATGCATGTCATTGTTGACAGGGTATTGTCATGTTTGATTTTTAATCATTGGTTCAGAGACACAATGGACCTATACAAACTATCATAGTAAATGATAAAGACCATTCAGGTCTCACACGAATTGTTCAACCAATCGAAATTGAAAAGGTCAAGTTATTGTTGCAACTGAGGGTCTCTTTAGTGAGTATCGATGTGCAATTCTTATATTTATTTAAAATAAATAAGCAACCATGTTATATCTTATTGATGCCCAATAGTAACCATAACAATTTAATAAGAGTGCAAGAAAAGTGTTTTGTTTTTTTATTATTATGATTGTGTAAAGCATAAGAGCTAAATTGTTAAGATATTTATATATCTTGGTACTTTAGTGATAGTCATAAGGGGATCCTTTAGCATGTGTGCGCTTAATAGGTTACTAGTCCCTTATGCGACTATGGTGGATGTCTTAACCCGACCCTATTGTTAGGTCACTCGACCTTGAAGATATTATTTGTGATCTGTAAATTGTGAAGTTCAAATAAAAAATTGTGAATTATAATTTTTAAATGCCTCCAATGGAAAATGTGTGCAATTAATAAAAATGGCCCTATCTCTAGAGCTCATAACTCTTAATTCATGTATGACGGTTGTATAAGTCGAAGGACATTGTATGGTTATTTAAAAGTTATATATGAAATCATCTTTGACTCTTATGCACACTGAGATTAAATTCAAAATATTTAGTATGTTCCTGAAGATGAATCATAAGATTTGAAACGTGTTAGATTAAAATGTGCAAAGAGTTTTACCTAAAAATCAATTACTCACTTTCATGGATTGTGAAAACATAAAAGCTCTTATTTGCTATGTTTTTTTGTTTTAAATGAGTGTGGGCCTCATTATTATGTTACATTAATATTTTGATATTTATTTTTAAAAATTTTGACATACTAGTCAATATCTACAGCCAATTAGTTAGTGGGCATTGACGAAATATGGAAAAAATGCAAAGTGAGCCATTAAGGCCAACCGCCATGGATAAATAAGACTTTACCTATCACCATTAAAGGTCATAGTTATTGATAGGTCAATATTTGTTATCAGGTTGAATGTTTAGAATGCTTTGTGCCCTGGCTATCAAACAAATGCATGTGATTGTTGACAAGGTATTGTCATGTTTAATTTTCAATCATTGGACAAGAGACAATGGATCTATACAAAATATCATAGTGAACGATAAAGATCATTTAGGTCTCACATTAATTGTTCGACCAATCGAAATCGATAAGGTCAAGTTATTGTTACAACTCGGGGTCTCTTTAGCGGGTACTAATATACAATTCTTATATTTATTTAAAATAAATTAGTTACCATATTAGGTCTTATTGATGCCCAATAGTAACCATAACGATTTAATAAGATTTCAAGAAAAGTGTTTTTCAATTAAGATCGTGTAAAGCACAAAAGCTAAATTGTTAATATATTTATATATCTTGGTACTTTAGTGGGTTAGTCGTCAAGGACTCCTTTAGCATGTGTGCACTTAACAAAGGACTAGTCCCTGTCACGACTATGTGGTGGATGTCTTAACTCGACCCTATAGGTAAGTCGTTCAACCTTGAAAATATTACTTGTGACTCGTAAATTTTAAAATTCAAATCAAAAATTGTAAATTATAATTTTTAAATGCCTCCAATGGAAAATGTGTGCAATAAATAAAAATGGTCTTATTTCTAAAGCATATAACTCTCAATTCATGTATGGCGTTGTATGAGTCGAAAGACATTGTCCAATTATTTAAAAAGCTACTATATTCTTCAAGATGAATTACAGATGATGATTAAAAACGTGTTGAATCAAAATATGTACACAATTTTACTCAAAAAATAATTACTCTTTTCATAAATTATGAAAAGATATAAACTCTTATTTACTGTGTTGTTTTAAAAGTGTTTGGGCCTCGTTATTATGTTGCATTAATATTTTTAGATCTGTTAAAAAATTCTGACATACTAGTCAATGTCTACAATCGACAGAAAAAAATGCAGAGAGAGCCATTAAGGCCAACCGCCATGGATAAATAAGACATTCCCTGTCACCATCCGAAGAACGACTTTGGTACATGTTGACGTAGTGAATTGCACCCTCTGAAGGGAGGCTCAGCTCTCTTCATCCACGCGACACAATGGAGACATCCCTCTTGCTGTGGGTGGCAAATGTGAGGGATGAATCTCTAGATTAGGGGCTAGCTCCCCTTGATGCAACTTGAGGCCCTGGATTCCCTACTACTAACTACTTGGGGGGATGAAAAGGGAGAGAAAAATACTGAAATCAGAACCTAAACTATGTGGTGATGCACCAAATGGATGGTCTACTCAGCATTGACATACACTTTAAATCAAGACAAGCTAGCCTACACTTCACTCAAAATGAGACCTTTCTTGCAACAATGTTTCAACAGGGGGTCCTGTGGAGAGATAAGAGAGGAAAAAACCAGCACAAAAGGTGTTATGAGACACACTGATGCGTAGCCTATTCACTTGCCTATACTTCTTTAGACACTTCCTGTGACCTGCAAGAGAAGAAAACACAAACACTAGACACTGTTGGGGTTAGCACATGAAGGTAGAGAAAAAGACCACACTTTCACAAAACTAACACCCAAATGTATGCTCAGTGCAACACTTAAAAGAAGGTAAAAGCTTTGTCTTAGATTCAAGGTAAATTTTTGTAGGGCTTCACCATACAAGCTGAGAGATATCCTTTTTCAAATGAGAGGTTACAAATATATAGAATGCTAGAAACAAGATAGCTGACATCACTAGGAATGGAGACCCATGCTGAGTTAAACATCTGATGAAACAAGAGACCATTGGTGTTGTCGTATCTTCAAACTGTGTGTGGAGACCATGTTGTAGACTGTCCAAACCACCGCTTATGTTGTCCTTGGGCTGCAAAATCATGGGAAACTCATTCCCAGCAACTGACAAAGCCATTCCAAGTTGTTGTCAGTGACTGTGCTCTCTTCAATGCCTAGATGCAACTGGTTGTGCATTAATGGTGAAGCGTGAAAACACGGGATGTTGATCTCTATAGTTTGAAAACCAATCTATTTATTGTTTTTCTGTAGATACTATTCCACCAAAATGTATTAATTCCTTTTGTTTAGTGTGCCTATGCCACTTGTCTTGTTCTGAATGGTCATTGATTATGCCTTTTGACTTTGTCAAGTTGCTGGAACTGTTCTGAGCTTTGTCTTTTCCGCTTTATCTTTTCATGTGTTTTGTCTCTTTCTTTTGATTTCTCTTTTGCTTTGGTTCCTTTTCTCTTTACTTATCATACCTTTAGACTCTCAACGATCTTCTACTCCTCCTCGATCCTTAGTCTTTGTCTTGTCTTCTTCCTCCCACGTTTACAAGGGTTTCGGCTCTTTGCCATCTTCTTTTCTACGGGTTCCTTTTTGACTTGTTTCTTCTTGTTTTCTTCCCGCCTATCTTCTTTCTTTTCTGTCTCTTCCTTGCCTTTTTCCTTGCTCGCTTGCTCGTTGTTTATGGCAAGTTTTTCCCTTGACAAGACCTTCGGCCATTTGTCCAAAGGAATTCCTTTGGACAAAATGTCTGAAGGATTTCCTTCGCTTTTTTGTGGCCTTCGGGCTTTCGCTTTTGTGCGAGTGTCTATTTCCTTCAGACATTTTTCCAAAGGAATTCTTCCTCGATCTTTTTTCCCGAAGGGAAAGTGTCCTTGGGCCTCTCTTTCCTTTGGACAAATGTCTGAAAGAATTCCTTCAAACATTTGTCTAAAGGAAATCTCCTTTTCGCTTGTCTTTTTTCTCGAAGGGCAAGTGCCCTTCAGGTCTTTGCCTTTTGTCTTCATCTTCTATTGGCTGCCCTCTGCAAGGGCCATTTGTGCTCAAAAACACCCTTTGAAGCTTTGGGAAAGGTCCACTTGTTCATCGCTTGCCCTCCGCAAGGGCTCCTTGGCCTTCGAATTGCCCTTCGGGCTTTCTGAATTGGCCATGTTTGTTGCTTAAGTACCCTTTACAAGGGCACATACCCTTCGGCGTTCTTGAAATCAACCCTTCATAAAAGTGGAAAGAGTCCTCTTTCTTTGCCCAAGTGCCCTCTGAAAAGGCACTTACCATTCGAGACTTTTGCAGTTGCCCTACAAGCAGTCGAAGTGCCCTTCGGAGAAATCCCTTGTCTTTTGTAAACGTCTAAGACCAAATCCGGTTTTGCAAGTGAATTTACTTATAAACCTTTATAATTAAAGTCATTTGCAAAGTCCAAATTGCACTACAAAATCTAAATCAAGTTTGTCAAGTAGCTTGACTTATGTAAATTTCACAAGTAAAGTCATCTGGGAAACCTGATTTGCTCTGTGAAGACCAAATCGAGTTTTGCAAGTGATTTAGCTTATAAAAATTTCATAAGTTAAGTTGATTGTAAAACCCAAAATGCATTGTTGTAGGTGAAGCAGTTGCTCTTGACAAACCCAAAAATACACTTGGCAAGCAAAAGAGGAAAACACTTGGCTTTTCATGGAACAGGTTTGACAAAGGGCACTTTGCACAAGGCAGCTGAGGGATGACTTAACCAAATCATGGATTGAATGACTCTTGCCAAGACAAAGGAGGGGGGTGCCCAATTTTGGCCTGTAGGACCAAAAATTGGTCAACACATTTGGTGACTCACAGGGGAAAGCATGTCTACTATGCTTGGGAAGACTGGTAGCCTCAAAGTCCATTGGGCATGGAGTCAGGATGCATCTTGAACATGTTGGAAACTAACCTTGAAAAACCAACAAGACAACAATTTACCCCAAACACACAAGGGGAAAAAACACACAACAAAGGCTAAAAACAACACACACATGCATAACAACACTTAGGGAAAATAAAAGACAACCTAACAAAAAGCAAACTACTATGTACAGCTAACCAAATATGCTCTTCTCCCTCCTGGATTAAAGGGAACAATTCTTAAGTCTCCTTCATAGCAAGAAAACTTATGGTGCCAAACAAGTGGCTAAATGGAATGGAAGCTTGGTGACTTAGCCTTCTTGCCTGCCACCTTGATTGGCTTGTATCCAAGTGGATTAGAATCAAACATGTCTCCAAATGTCTTCACTTTGCCCTTTGAAACCTGATTCATGCTGGTGTATTTCATCAAGAAATCAATGGCTGCTAGTTTATCACCATAAGCCTCATTTAGCTCATAACCCCCTTGGCATGCACCATAGACTGACTTGTTCCCTTCAGCTTCATTAAGGAACTTGTCAAACTGATATTTTGCTTCATTATGGTCTTCTTGAAGAAGGGTGACCAATGTGGTGTCTAGAATGAGATCACAAACCGCTTGCTCATCCCACAGAACGTCACCTTCTTGCTTGAGGTTCCCTTCTTCAAAGCTTCTATCAAAATGAACAGGCCTCTCTCTTGCTTGCTCAAAAACAAGAGTCTCTATATGTTTAAATACATGCTCCTGAAACTCCTCCATCTCCGGTCCCATGGCATGGTCAATATCCTCATCAAAGAAAAAAGGAAGTTTATCAAAAAAAGGAGAGGAGAGCTCAACATGTTGATATTCCTCATCATCCATTCTTGACAAATAAAGTTTGTCAACCTCATCTTCATATTGATGAAACATCTACATGTATGCGTGACCTATGTCTTCTCCGTATTTGATGATGTCTTCAAAAGGGGCTTCTATGATGATCTCCTCTCCATTATCACTTGAGAGGACCTCTTGATCAACCACAAACTGGATCCTCTCATCTCCAGTTACCTCTTCCAAAACAGGTTCCTCTTTGAGAAGGAATGAAGTGGAGGGCTGATGGTTAAACTCATGTGGAAGAGGAGGCAAACCTCGAGCTAGAATCGAATGATTCTCTTCCTTCCATTTGGCCAACACTTCATCCACATCAGATGTGGCTTGATATCTCTCTAAAAGGGGTGAAGATGAGATATGTTTAGACATAGGACCTTCTATTTGGTCTAAACTATCCATCACACCTTGGCTGAGGGACTTCATTTTAGACTCCAACTCTACAATTTGCTTGTCTATATTCTCTTTGAAGAGCCTTTCTTGGAGATCACATGCATCATTATGATGAGTAGGAGAGGCATCTCTTCTTCAAGGTTTTGGGGAAAACCTTTCTCTTCCTCTTTCCTATCCCATGATTCCACCGTTTCTTTCCAACTTATGACCTTGGGACTAGAACTGTTCTCTTGAGAACAGGCAGCAGCTTCATCTTTTCCAAGGCCTCGAACTGGTTCATGATATGCCCTCCTCCAACTTGGGATCTTGGCATCATGTTGAAAGACTTGAGGAGGTTGAGGAAGACTAGAAAGGATCCACTCATGCACAAGAAGAGTTTCTTGAGGAGAGATGTGTTGCTTTCTAAGAGACGTAGGATGATTTCCTTCAAAGGAGGATTCATAGTCTAAATAATTGAGAATGCTAGTTTACATGGGGGGTTGCTTTAATGCTCTTTGGTGCTAAAAAGCTAGATGCAAAAGATTAAGAGCAAGAGTAGAAAAGGCATCAAATGAGCTAGAAAATTGGCTCATCTTATTTTGGTGAGCAAGATCTATTTGATATAAAGGATTTGGTGTATAAGAGGGGTTTTCCTTTTGAATAGGAGGAGGTTGATTTGGGAAGGATAAAGGAAAGTGCTGACCATTTTTGGTCCAACGGGACAAAATTGGTCTCCTTCCCTCCCTGCTATTATGAGCTAGTTCATTTTTTGATTTTGCACAAGTCTTGTTTCTACGGACTCTGTAGGCTATTTTCTACGAACTCTGCAAGCTTATTTCTACGGACTCTGCAGGCTTATTTCTACGGACTCTGCAGAGTTTTTTCAACGGACTCTGTAGGCTTTTTTTTCTACGGACTCTTCAGGAAAGAAACAATTTACCAACACTTAGGCGACAAAAGGACCTTTGCAACTTTTCTGAAAGGCAATTTTAGAGGCCAAACAGCCCTTGCAAAGAGCAGGAAAGCACTTGGAAAGAAGGTCGAAAGGGTAAGTTTTCCTTCAAAAAAGTGAACAAGGCAGGAAATGACTTTCTTTGGACTTTTGTCTGAAGGAATTCCTTCGGACAAAAAGTCTGAAGAAATTCGGAGAAAGAGTCGAGGGAGAAAAAAACCCGTAGAAAAATTTCGAAGGTCAAAGTAAGAGATCGAGATAATTCTTGCAGACATTTTGTCTGCAGGAAAAATGGCCGAAAGAAAAATTGACAAAAAAAAGGAATGAGCCGGAAAGACAAGAAAAAATCTTTCAGAAGGAATTCCTTTGGACATTTTGTTTGAAGGATTTGAGGAGCAAGGTCGCCGAAGGACCCCAAAGGGCAGGTGCCTTTGTGGGCAACTCTCGACTGCCAAAAGGACCTTTCTCAAAAGCCGAAGCAAAGGAAAAAAGCCGAAGGAATGGCCAAGGAGGGTGACGGGCCCGAAGATGTCAAGATTAAGCACCATGAAATAGTTGTTGATCTTTAAAGGCTTGAGCGTGGACCCGAATGCATTCAAAGGCCTTAAGGCCAAAAGGAAGAACCACTAAGAGAAGAGCACAAGGAACCAGCAAGGCTGGGAAGATAGCCCCCGAGGGCCGAAGGACCTAGAAAAGACAAATCCAGGAAGAGACAAAAGAGCCAAGTGCAAAAATGGACAAAACAACCCAGGTGGCAAAGGGGAAGGAGTTACTCCAGCGGTTGGAACAGTACCTACCAAGTGGTCATCAAGGGGAGTGAACAGTGAACGGCGTCACCCATTTTTCTCTATTTTTCATTGATGAAGTAGACAAACCACGTAAATGTCTTTAAGGAGCAGTATTATTTTTAAACAAATGGTGTAGCCTATGTTTTTAAATGCCTAAAATCAAAATCAGAGCTGACACAGCATTATCTTTCAGTGGCTTCCCCTTCCCAACACTCTCAGCACACGTGGGCCACTTGTCAAAGGGCGCCAAAAGTCTTTTCCAAAAAGAGCACTTTTGTTTTCCTCTTCTCTATATATATTGTAACTTCTCATTTTGAGAAAGATATCTCTCACATTGTAAGGCGAAGCCCTGTCAATTTTCACCTGGAATCAATACAATACACATTTTTTACCTCTATTCTGGTTGGATATATCTCTGAGTGTGTTTGAGTGTTAGTCTTGTGTTCAGTCATTGCTTCCTAATGCTTTCACAGGGTTGACACCAACGCACTTGGTATATACAAAGCGCCATTCTTACAGGTGACAAGAAGAGTTGTACTTGGAGTGCAGAGGCAGAAAGAGGTTATCAGACAGTGTGTTTTTTCTACAGCACCTATAGTAAGTCCTTTTTTGTGTGTTTCCATTAAAGCCTCCCTATCAAGCTCCCTGCAGTCTGGTCCTTTTACCAGTTAAAGTGTATGTATGTGTTCTTATGGTTTAGAGTGTGAGTGTGAGTACATCAAACTTGTTTGGTGCATCACCCTCTTAGGATAGGTTCTATTTTTCAGTAATCTTTCTCCCTTTTCAACCCCCCCATTATATATATATATATTATCAACTTATTGAAATAACTCAGATGCATCAAAGGGAGCTAGCCCTTATTTAGAGACTCTCCCCTCAGTTTTTCCAAACCCACAGGCAAGAGAGGAGTTTCCATTGTGATGCGTGGAAGGCAAGAGCCCAGTCTCCTGTCAAGGGTGCAATCCACCGCATCAACAGTTTTTGGCACGCCCAGAGGGACAAAGTTTTTACACTTAGTAAAGTTTTAGGATTGATGTTGGTCCTGTTACAGCAAAATCAACCATTTTTTGCATCTAATGACTCCACTATTAAGAACATCAGTCTCTGATCAAAGACTAGTCTGACCTCCTATGCCTAAAATCACCACATGATATGATGCTAAGGGTGTCCCTTTCGAATTCATTGAATTGCCTTTGAACTCAACAAAGCGACTGAGATTTGAGAGGACTCATCCTTATTCAACAAATCACTTTCCTAGACCTGCCATAAAATACACTTATGCAAGAAGGCCTCGATTGCATCCTGTCATAGCTATGGCATTACCTTTTGTGGCCTTTCATGGTCAGAGTCCTTTGAATCTCTAGCATTATGACCCAATTCCAGGAGCAGTCCTTAAAAGTGTGCCTCCCTTTAATGGAGACGGGCCCATTACCACTATTGAACACATCAAAAATATTACTAACCTCTGCAATATTCACAATGTCACTGAGGAAAACATTGCAATCAGATTGCTGGCATTGTCTTTCAAGGGCAAGGTTCTGGACTGATATGGGACTTTACCCATGAATTCAGTCGATTCCTGGAACGAATTGGGCACCCTCTTGATGAACCAATTTGGGGAGAAGAGTGACCACCTCTCACTTGCCGAGCAGCTGACTACTATGAAAAGAGCTCCACATGAATACATGCAGGATTTCAACACTTAGTTTCAAAAGACATGGGATAGGATCCCCATTTTGGTAAGGTTAACTCTGAGCTATGCTTTCCTATATTATTTGAAAGCGTTGAACAACGACATCAGTGCTATGATATAGTCCATGGGAGGACATGTGTTGCCTGTTACCTATGACATAGCTATAATAGCCGAGAATTCCCTGGTACAGGCTGAAAAGATAGCCCCTAGGCCTCATATGCTGCTTTTTCATGAAATGTTGCCTCTAATCTAGACTACTGCACCCACCTTAGCTCTTCTGCCTGGCATAGAAAAGCTGCCTACTACTTCATCGAATGACCTCCATGAAGTCAAAAGTCTGTTACAAAGCATAACAAATGAACTAGTGGCTATTAAAAGGCAACAAGCTCAAAACAATCGACCAAATCAAGGATATCAGTAGTACGGTCAAGCAAATAGACCCCTTTTCCAAAATTACAATCAAGGACAGGGTCAATTTGCACAGGCCAGACCTTTTCAAGGCTACAATCCAAGCCCCCTTCATCATTCAAGGCCATGGTGCCCATTCAAAACAATCTAATACAAGAACAGCCCAGTTGCTCAACCATGGGATATGGTCAAGATCAGGTTGTTTATATGAATAACACGTTGGGTCACTACACAAATATACAAGACAATCAGGCAGCCGCCCAATTCCCAAGCTTTGAGGCTTTAGTGCAACTCGGCATGAGCAGCAATCAAACTCAGCCTGATTCCACTCTCATAAATCACCTAGAAGGTGAGTTTTATGCAGTCAACTATGTGGGTAATGCAGACAATCAAGGCCACTTTGTCGTAGCCAACACAAGGACCAAAAGGAGAGCAATGGAAGAAGCTCAGGTTATTGCCCAAACGTCAGCAACACCTTCTTCATCACATGTAAACCAAAAGGTTCCAAACTTTAGACCACCAGTTGTACCTTCAGTGCCTCGGCCTATGCCTCAGGCTGTAAGTAATCCCAAAGAAAATTTGAAAGAAGGCAACCCTCAAGTCAATGTGGTAGACCAGATGAAGAAGCTGCACATGAATATCTCCTTGTGGGATTCATTATCAATACCAGGACAAAAAGACATGCTACCAAAAGAATTGCATGAGCTGAATGAACAAGCTATCCCAGCAAAAGTTGATAATGTTCTGATGATGAATGCGTAGCCTTCCACATCAGGCCAAGTTAAGAAAGAGGAAAAGGTTCTCCCATTTTATTTATCCTTGGTCATAGGAGATTTCTTGGTGCATAATTGCATCATTGACAGTGGAGCAAGCACCTCAATAATGCCCAAATGCATCGCTGATAAGCTGGGGTTAAAATATGAGGAAATGACTTAGGGAGTCTTGCAGTTGGATAGAACACCAGCAAAGACACTTGGGGTGGTGAAAGATTTGAGCTTGACGCTACACGCCTGCCCAACTTTCTCAGTTCCTCATGATGTGGTAGTGGTGGATGTCCCTCCTTACTTTGCTATTTGTTTATCCAGAGATTTCACATCCAAGATAGATGGCTACCTAGTAGCAAATTGGTCCTATCTTGGTTTTAGAACCAATTATGGGACTAAGGTCAAAATTGAATCAGAGCCACTCCACAGAGATCATCTGGAACCATACTCGCTCAAGGCGGCAAATGTCATCTATGCCATTATTGATCAGGAAGAGTTTTAAGTGGATCAATCTCCATCCTCCACCCTTGAAGGAGTTGTTGACCTACTCTTAAATGAATGGGGAAGTGAAAACTTTGAGCATGATCCTTACAAGTTCATCGAGGAGTCAGGCCTTGAGTTTTATTGCATGCACAAAGAGGGTACTTTTGTACCAAATTTGATGAAAGCAAGCCAAGAATGCTCAGGTTTATGGCAGTTGTTATTTGATGGCTCAAGAAGTAAGTTGGAAGCTGGTGGTGGAGCGGTGCTAGTTTCTCCTTCAAAGGAAAAGTAGTTTTCGGCTTTCCAGTTTTAATTTTCTTGCATGAGCAATGTTATAGAGTACGAATCCCTCATTCACAATTTAGAGTGGGCGAGGAAAAGAGGAATCAGAGAGCTGCATGTTTTTGGTGACAGTGAGTTGATCGTCAATCAGGTAAGAGGCCAAAATTTGACAAAGAATTCTTTACTGAAGTCCTATAAACATAGGGTGTGGGACTTAGTAGAGAATTTCTTTGCTTTCAATATTACCTCCATTCTTAGAGAGCATAAAAAGCAAGCAGATCAGCTGGCAGCAGTTGGTGCCCAGTTTGATATCAATAGGTCGAGACCACAATTCATGCCACTTGAAGGTAGTAATCTGGCCCTCTGTACCTGACAACATCACTAACTGGCAGGTCTTTGACAACGACTAGCAAATAGCACTCTTCTTGCAAGAAGAAGTTGAGTTCGCTGCTAAAAACTAGGCTAAGCTATAACAGCAGTATGGTAGCCAAATTGTTCAGCTGAAGAACAATAAACTCCCCAAAGGCTTGGTCACTCTAGAGAATATCTTCAATGAAAATGACCAATTGAAAAGTGAGAAGGCAAGCATCATAACGAAGGAGGAGAATTATGAGAAGTTTGAAATATTCAAAGATAAGCTGCTTACACTTGAGAAAGTGTGCACAGACTGTGAAAGGCAGGGCTTCATCTTGTTATGCCAAGAGTTTACTAATGTCTTTGCTTGAGAATATAGCGATTTGAAGGGTTTCAACCCAAGTTTGGCTCAACATACCATTGAGCTAGAAGAAGGCACCAGGCTGATCAAGTAGAAGCAAAGGCCTGTCAACCCAAAGATTGAGCCTCTCATGCAGAAAGAACTAATCAAGTTGATTGAGTCCAGGATAATATCTCTAATCAAACACTCCTCTTGGCTGGCGAATCTTGTTCCTGTCTGAAAAAAGAATGAGGAGATTAGACTATGCATTGATTTTAGAGACCTTAATAGAGTCTCTTTGAAAGACCAGTATCATCTCCCAAGCATGGAGTAGATCCTTCAAATGGTGACAGGCAACGAGCATTTCTCCCTCCTAGATGGGTATTTAAGATATAATCAGATTTTGGTGTAAGATTGTGACCAGTACAAGACAACCTTCACTACCAAATGGGGGACATTTGCTTACAAAAAAATGCCATTCAGACTGTCCAATGCTGGTGCCACCTTTCAACGAGCCATGGACATGGCCTTTTGAGGCCTGATAAATAACACTGTGCTAGTATATCTTGATGATGTGACAGTTTTCTCCAAGGAGGCAGGCCAACACATGAAACACCTCAGACAAATCTTTGAGAGGTGCAGAGAGTTCGGTATCTCTCTCAACCTGAAGAAATGTGTGTTCATTGTCTATGAGGGTAAACTCCTTGGTCACATTGTTTCCAAAGAAGGCTTGACCATTGATTTAGAGAGAGTGCGCTCCATCTTGGAGATGTCCTTGCCTAAACACAAGAAGGGCCTGCAGAGCTTTTTCGGCAAAATAAATTTCATCCAGAAATTTATTTTGAATTTTGCGGAGGTAGTCAAGCCATTGACCTCTATGTTAAAGAAGGATGAGAAGTTTGCGTGGATAGCACAAAGAAAGGACAATTTTGAAGAGATCAAGCAGGCTATAGCCCAGGCTCCTACTTTGATTAGCCCTGACTTCACCAAGGATTTCAACCTCTACACCTTTGAAAATGAAGAGGTAATCTCCGCCATGCTCACCCAAGCAAATGGTGATAACCTTGAACAACCACTTGCATTTTTTAGCCAAGGCCTAGAGGGTTTTGAGGTCAAGTATACATATGTGGAGAAGCAAGTCCTTGCAGTCATATAGAGTCTGAAAAAATTCAGGCATACAATGTCCAACAGCAAAATTCACCTCATGGTTCGACATCCTAGCATCAAAGATTTTTTGATCAACTGTGACCTGAATGAAAAGAGAGCGGGGTGGATCACTAAGGTAATGGAATACGACGTGGATATCAAGATCACCAAGCTGGTAAGAGGGAGAGGCCTGTGTGAACACCTTACTACAGAATTTAAACAGCAAAAAGAGGACAATCTACTGATTCATGATGCAGCTACAACATAAGAACCAACTGTTATGAAGGATTGGACATTGGACTTGAAGCATTTCTTTCTCACTTGTGAGTGCCCGCAGGGCCTTGATAGGACCAAGAGGAGATATTTTAGACTCCAATCTCTCCCTTATGTCCTGATTGATGGAGTGTTGTTCAGAAGGGATCTCTCAGAAGTCCTTTTAAGGTGCATAGACCCAAGTCAGGCCAACAAAGTGTTGTCCGAGTTCCATGATGGGCCAACTAGTGGTCACTTTGCTCCTAGGCCTACAGTGGCAAGAATAATGAGAGCTGGTTACTTCTAGCTTAATCTATTCAGGGACACCAATGCCTAGGTACGAAAGTGCCATAAGTGTGCGCTCTTTGATGGGAAGCAACGACTGGCTACCATGCCTTTATAGCCTATTCAAGTAGAGCAGCCATTCATGCAATGGGGCCTTAACTTTATAGGGATGATTAACCCTCCCTCTAATGTTGGACACAAGTGGGTCCTGACCACCACATATTACTTCACAAGATGGGTAGAGGCTATCGCTTTGAAGGAAGCCAATGAAAGTGCAGTCTTGGATTTTTATGAAGACTTGGTGGCAAGGTTTGGGGTTCTAGCTACCATCATCTCAGATAACGCTTTAGCTTTTCTGGGAACTAAAACAAGTGAATGGGCATTGAGATATGGTATCTATTTTAGCACTTCATCCAACTACTACCCACAGGGGAATGGGCTGGCTGAGTCCACCAATAAGAATCTGATCAGGATTATCAAGAGGACAATGGAGGAGAATCAGAGGACTTGGCACGCCAAGTTGAAAATAGCCCTGTGGGTAGATAGGGTCACTCCAAAGAGGGCAAATGGTAACTCACCGTACACGCTCATATATGGAAGGGAAGTTAGGCTTCCCATTGCACTTGAGTTTCCATCCTTGGACCTCACTCACCAACTGCAATTAGGAGAAGGCAATAACATGGAGGTTAGGCTATGTGAGTTGATGGAGCTCCAAGAGACAAGGGACCAGGCTATGGCTTCTATGATCAGCCGCCAATAGCAGACGAAGAAACACTTCGACAGAAAATATTCATCAAAAAGTTTATCTAAACGAGACATCGTCTTGAAATGGGATGTGGACCGGCTAAGCCTAGAAAGCATGCAAAGTTTGACGCCCTATGGAGTGGTCCATACGTCATCACTCAGTGTAAGCAGCACAACACGTTTCAACTCTCCAGGTTGGATGGTGAAGAATTGTATATTATAGTAAATGGGATACATCTTAAGCATTATCACTGAGCCCTTCTCCCATCATGTATATATTTTCCTTGTTTTTCCCTATTTCCCCAAAAGTGCTTTTGCACATGTTAGTAGTTTTCTTAGTCTTGTGTGTGTTTTCATTTCCTTTTGGGGGTAAAACCTTCGTGATTGATTCTTGGATATCTCAAGGTGGTTGTTAACTCTTTCAAAGCTGCATCTCAACTCTATGCCCAATGGACTTTAAGGCAACTGGTTTTTAATCATAGCAGGCATGCTTCCCCTGGGAGTCACCAATTTATTGACCATTTTTGGTCTAACAAGCCAAAATCGGTCTCCTTCCCTCCCTGTTGTTCTGAGCCAGTTCATTTTTTGATTTTGCACAAGTCTTATTTCTACAGACTCTACAGGCTATTTTCTACGGACTCTGCAGGCTTATTTCTACGGACTCTACGGGCTATTTTCTACAGACTCTACAGGCTTATTTTTATGGACTCTGCAGGCTTTTTTCTACGAACTTTGTAGGCTTTTTTTTCTATGGACTCTGCAGGAAAGAAACAAGTTCCCAACACTTAGGTGACAAAAGGACCTTTGCAACTTTTTCAAAAGGAAATTTTATAGGCCAAACAACGTTTGTGGAGGGCAGGAAAGCACTTGGAAAGAAGGCTGGCAGGGTAAGTTTTCCTTCGAAAAAGTGAACAAGACAAGGAATGACTTTCTTCGGACTTTTGTCTGAAGGAATTTTGTCAGACAAAAAGTCTGAATAAATTCAGAGAAAGAGCCAAGGGAGAAAAAAAAACCTGAAGAACAATTATGAAGGTCAAAGTAAGTGATCAAAATAACTCTTGTAGACATTTTGTCCACGGGAAAAATGGCCAAAAGATAAACCGACAGAAAAAAGGAATAAGCAGGAAAGACAAAAGAAAAATCCTTCGGACAAAATGTCTGAAGGAATTCCTTCAAACATTTTGTCCAAAGGATTTGAGGAGCAAGGCTGCCAAAGGACCCCGACGGGCAGGTGCCCTCGCGGGGGACTCTCAACTGCCAAAAGGACCTTTCTCAAAAGCCAAAGCAAAGGAAAAAAGCCGAAGGAATTGCCAAGGAGGGTGACGGGCCTGAAGACGTCAAGATTAAGCACCATGAAATAGCCATTGATCTTTAAAGGCTTGAGCACAGACCCAAATGCATTTAAAGGCCTTAAGGCCAAAAGGAAGAACCGTTGAGAGAAGAGCACAAGGAGCCAACAAGGCTGGGAAGATAGCCCCCGAGGGCCAAAGGAGCCAGAAAAGACAAAGCTAGGAAGAGACAAAAGAGCCAAGTGCAGAAACGGACAAAATAGCCCAGGTGGCAAAGGGGAAGGAGTTACTCCAGCGGTTAGAACAATGCTTGCCAAGTGGTCATCAAGGGGAGTGAACAGTGAACGGCACAACCCGTTTTTCTCCATTTTGCATTGATGAAGCAGACAAACCACGTAAATGCCTTTACGAAGTGGCCTTGTTTATAAACAAACAGTGCCACCTATGTTTTTAAACGCCTGAAGTCAAAATGAGAGCTGACATAGTATTATCTTTCAGTGGCTTCCCCTTCCCAATGCTCTCAGCACATGTGGGCCACTTGTCAAAGGGCACCAAAAGTCTTTTCCAAAAAGGGCACTTTTGTTTTCCTCTTCTATATATATATTATAACTTCTCATTTTGAGAAAGATATCTCTCACACTGTAAGGTGAAGCCATGTCAATTTTCACCTAGAATCAATAGAATACGCATTTTTTACCTCTATTCTAGTTGGATATATCTCTGAGTGTGTCTGAGTGTTAGTCTTGTGTTCAGTCATTGCTTCCTAATGCTTTCACAGAGTTGACACCAACGCACCTGGTATATACAAAGCACCATTCCTGTAGGTGACAAGCCTCCCTGTCAAGCTCCCTACAGTCTGGGCTTTTTACCAGTTAAAGTGTATGTATGTGTTCTTATGGTTCAAAGTGTGAGTGTGAGTACATCAAACTTGTTTGGTGCATCACCCTCTTAGGATAGGTTCTATTTTTCAGTAATCTTTCTCCCTTTTCAACCCCACCATTATATATATATATATATATATATATATATATATATATATATGTGTGTGTGTGTGTGTGTGTGTATTAACAACTTATTAGAATAACTCAGATGCATCAAAGGGAGTTAGCCCTTATTTAGAGACTCTCCCCTCAGTTTTACTAGACTCACAGGCAAGAGAGGAGTTTCCATTATGATACATGGAAGGCAGGAGCCCAGTCTCCTGTTAAGGGTGCAATCCACCACGTCAACAGAAAGCAAGGTTAATTGCCTTGAAGGGATGAACTCCTCCATCTTGTTACTTCCTCCTTCATGAACTGCAAGGCCTGAGCTTGCCTAAACAAGCACTCCTCTTTGTATGTAAGCTCTTACTGATATTTATTCTGCTCATCCAATCTATCTTCATCATTTATTTCTCAAATTCTAGCATTGTTTCCCTGACACTCATAGATTGACTAGGCGAAGGCAACTAGGAGAGCTACTTGAGGTGGTTCTATGAACAACTTGAGCTTGATCAAAATTATATGAAGGAACACAAGGCCTATGTTGCTCAGCAATGGGATTATACATACCAAAATGTGATTTCTTGATGGCACCAGGACTGCTTAACCAATTGATTCAACTCGAAGTCGTCATTAGTGTTGATTGAAATGCCTCCAAAGGCTAATTGGTTAGAGAACACACCAAAAATACTTCAACTCCTTAGACAAACTGTCCCATGAGGCGTGCCAAAAATTATTGATGCAATGGATTGCACCCTTTGAAGGGAGGCTCATCTCTCTTCATCCACATGACACAATGGAGACATCGCTCTTGCTATGGGTGCCAAATGTGAGGGATGAATCTCTAGATTAGGGGCTAGCTCCCTTTGATGCACCTTGAGGCCCTGGATTTCCTACTACTAACTACTTGGGGGGATGAAAAGGGAGAGAAAATTACTAAAATCAAAAATTAAACTATGTGGTGATGCACTAAATGGATGGTTTACTTAGCTTTGACATACACTTTAAATCAAGACAAGCTACCCTACACTTCACTCAAAATGAGACTTTTCTTGCAACAATATTTCAACAAGGGGTCTTATGGAGAGATAAGAGAGGAAAAAACTAGCACAAAAGGTGTTCTGAGACACATTGTTGCATAGCCTATTCACTTGCCTATACTTCTTCAGACACTTCTTGTGACCTGCAAGAGAAGAAAACACAAACACTAGACACTGTTGGGGTTATCACATGAAGGTAGAGAAAAAGACCACACTTTCATAAAACTAACACCCAAATGTATGCTCAATGCAACACTCAAAAGAAGGTAAAATCTTTGTCTTAGATTCAAGGTAAAATTTTGCAGGGCTTCACCATACAAGCTGAGAGATATCCTTTCTCAAATGAGAGGTTACAAATATATAGAATGTTGGAAACAAGATGGTTGACATCACTAGGAATTGAGACCCATGCTGAGTTAAACATTTGCTGAAACAAGAGACCATTACTACTATCGTATCTTCAAACTACATGTGGAGACCATGTTGTAGATTATCCAAACTATCGCTTTTGTTGTCCTTGGACTGTAAAAGCATGGGAAACTCATTCCCAACAATTGACAAAGCCATTCCAAGTTGTTGTCACTGACTGTTCTCTCTTGAATGCCTAGATGCAACTGGTTGTGCATTAATGGTGAAGCGTGAAAAACATGGGATGTTGATCTCTGTAGTTCAAAAACCAATATATTTATTAGTTTTTGGTAGATGCTATTCCACCAAAATGTATTAATTCCTTTGTTGAGTGTGCATATGCCACTTGTCTTGTTTTGAATGGTCATTGATTCTACCTTTTGACTTTGTCAAGTTGCTGGAATTATTCTAAGCTGTCTTTTCCGCTTTATCTTTGCCCGTGTTTTGTCTTTCTTTTGATTTCTCTTTTACTTTGGTTCCTTTTCTCTTTACTTATCGGGCCTTTAGGCTCTTGGCGATCTTCTACTCCTTCTTGGTCCTTGGTCTTTGTCTTGTCTTCTTCCTCCCACGTTTACTCTAGTTTTGGGCTCTTTGTCATCTTCTTTTATGTGGGTTCCTTTTCAACTTGTTTCTTCTTATTTTCTTCCCCCATGTATTCTTTATTTTCTATCTCTTCCTTGCCTTTGTCCTTGCTCATTTACTCATCATTTATGACAAGCTTTTCCCTTGATAATTCCTTCAGACATTTATCCGAAAGAATTCCTTCAAACAAAATGTTTGAAGGATTTCCTTTGCTTCTTTGTGGCCTTCGAGCTTTCGGCTTTTGTGTGAGAGTCTATTTCCTTCGGACAAATGTCCGAAGGAATTCCTTTTGACATTTGTCCAAAGGAATTCTTCCTTTGCGTCAGTCTTTTTCCTGAAGGGAAAGTGTCTTCAGGCCTCTCTACCTTCAAACATTTGTCCAAAGGAAATCTCCTTTTGGGTTCTCTCTTTTCTCGAAGGGCAAGTGCCCTTCGTGTCAGGAATCTAGAACAACAAACATGCTCTGATGCCACTAGTTGGGATCTTGCTCCTCAGAAAGAGCACAGTATGATTACCAAATATAAGCAATTGAATATGCGGAAATAACCAGAAACACGAGTAACTAGAATTCACCAATAGCACAGAATATGAGAGACAATACACTATCTTGTATTAACACTAACAGAAAAGAATACAACAAAGAGCCGCCACACTCTTTCACCTTACAGAGATTCGCCACACCTCAAGTGTTCAGTAATTCTTCTCACACACACTCTCCTACACAAAAACGGTCCCAACAACCAACTCACACACAGAATTGGTGTTCACCTCACCAACCAGTCAGTAATAACCCTGCCGGTACATCAAGCACTCTATAGCACTTCAAGCTGATCTCTCATGAACCTGCAACCTGCAATTCAAAGACCAAACTTACATGTAGATTCCCAATGAGCTTGCAACAACCTGCAACTCACAGATCTTACAACTAGAAGGAACTCTTCCTTTCTATCTCATGCCTTATACAATACATGCCAATGGGTTTATAAATAGATCCCTAACTCAAACAATAACTTAGACTCTTAATTTAGACAATAGTCCTCGCAGCACAAGACTCTAACTGGTCTCAACATGCAAACTCTTCGTTCACTTAACTAACTGTCCGTGAAACGAGCAGTTCTGGAACACACAGGCGACCGACGTCGGTCCCTGCTTGTCTGGTTCTGCCGACGTCGACCGAAATCTTGCCGTCGCCGGTGGCCTTCTGCGCTGGTCTCTGCTGTCGTCGGTCCTGCTACCGACGCCGGTTCCTGTAGAACTCAGCAACCATCTGTTCCTCAGTTTGCAAAGGTTGAAGCTTTTAGCTCCACAACCTAACAATCTCCCACTTGGAGATAAACAGCTGCAACCTGTACATGTACATGTACACCGTCTAGTTTGTTACCTTGGCTATGTATCCATCTTCAAAATCATCCTTGAAGACCAACCACCACAAAATCCGTGGTGCAAAACCTGTCATCCAAATTACCTACCACATCCGCATCTACAACCATGTAGAAAAAGAACTTGACCCTGCATAGCATGTGCACCTGCTGCTGGTCCCACTGAACTGCCCTTCAGTATTACTTTTTCGGATTGACTCCAACTTGTGATAACTCCCACTGCTTGAGAAAACTCAGGTTTAGTACATACCATGCACTCAACCTCATTATGTGAATCAAGACACCTGTTCTATGAACTGTCTAACCATCGGCGTGCTAACCGGTTTCACACAATCATCCTGAAACAAAGTCAACACATGACCTTCCATGTCTCTAGAACACACTCTTGCCAAAGAATCTTGCTGCTCCCAGATTCTCCATGACAAACCCCTAAACTAGCTTTACCTTTAGTTCAGCAATACCTGTATATGTAATCCTGCAACAAGCACATCATACAGAAAATAGGATAGTGTAGCTAATACTATCCAACCTGGTAAAGAGAAACACAATGAACAAACCTCCATTGCCCTGCAGCTAAAACAAGATCAAATACCCTGATCTTCCATCTCACGTATCCATTTCCGCTCTTCTTCATCCTTAACATCCATTCGTCTCTCAGTGCTTACTTCCAGCTGGCAATACTACCCAAAACACCTGTTTGGTTCTCTTCCAAGGAATCACATCCTCATCCATGCCTAGCTCCCACTGTTTCCTGGATCTACCTGTTCTGCTTCTTCAATAACTTCCTGGTCCTATGCCATAAGTGAGCAATAAGTAGTGTAAAGAAGGGAAATGACAAATTTAAAAACTTACTTACACCTTCAGTCCTCCATATGGGCGCTTGAGACTCCATGACAGCTTGCTGTCCACCCAAAATTCGTCTCAGTGACCGATGCCGGTCACATCTCAGTCTACAGCCGACCGATGTCAGTTCCCTGCGACTGCCTCCCTGCCGACGTCGGTTTCCCCTGGCCGACGCCGGTCTCTGTCTGCCCCGAGTCACCGACGTCGGGCTGCACATAGCCGACGTCGGTCCCTGTCTGGACACCGACGCCAGTTTTCCTGCCGACGTCGGTCTCTGTGTTTTTCTTGTGAGACCTGACTTTTTCCCGCGAGCTCCTTTTGGATCAAACCCTTGTCCAAATCACCCTTGCTCTGCTCAGAATTCCTCTGCACCTTATGCTGAACTCTGTCCGTCACCTTCTCCTTGAAAACCAAGGCTTTCCTGTTCTTGTCACTAACATCGGATTCCTCAAGAAACCTCACCTTCTTCTTCTGCATACAGAAATCACGATTCATGCCTTCCAAATCTGAAAGCATATTCTTTGACTCAAGAACCAGCATCTCTTTCTTATCTATGTGACCAAGCCTATCAAGCCACATCTCCGAATCTACAGCTGAAGTAGATAACCCAGAAGAAGAATCAGTAAAACAAGTAGATAGATAAAGCGTACCTACTTTCTTACCTCTAGCTACAACAAGTGTACCCTTGGTAACCTTCCAAGAGTCCGCTGTGAGAGTTACTGTGCAACCCTCTTCACCCAAACTTCTAACAGAAATCAAATTCCGCTTCAGAACTGGGACGTGCATGACCTCCTTTAACACCCATGTGTTACCTGTCTGCAGTTTCAGCTTCACTTTGCCTTTGCCAACAATCTGACAAGGCTTACCATCCCCTACACAAATTTCTCCAAAATCTCCCTGGACATACTCATGAAAAGATTCCCTATGTGGGGATGCATGAAAAGAGGCACCAGAATCTAATACCCAAGATTCTACTTTATCCAAAGAACATACCAGAGCATCCTGTGCAACGTAACCCGCAACATCTGCTTCTTCTTCATGTTCTTCATGCTGATCTGTACCCGATCTGCAATCTCTCTTTAAGTGCCCTTGCTTTCCACATTTCCAGCAGGTTATTCTGCCATACTTGGACTTGGATCTCTTGCCCGTCTTCGACCTTGATCTCCCACGCTCTATCTTCTCTCTTGGCCTTCCTCTTCCTTCAACACTCAAAGCATCTCCAGATGATTCACCTGTGCTTTTCCTGCGTATCTCTTCGTTCAAGATTACACTCACAATATCATCCACTTTTAAGACTTTTGAAGGAGACACAGTATTAGAAACTGTCATTACCAAACCTTCCCAACTTTCAGGTAATGAACACAAGATTAAGAGAGCTCTTATTTCATCATCAAATACAATATTGACTAAACTTAACTGGTTTACTAAACCATGGAAATCACTAAGATGGCTATGAACGGATCCACCTTCCAACATTTGCAAATTAAATAAACGCTTCATAAGAAATACCTTATTCGAAGCTGAGGGTTTTTCATATAAATTTGCCAAAGATTTCATCAACTCCACCGTTGTCTTACACTGTGATAAGCTGGAAATCACAGATGATGCAAGACTCAATCTAACAGATCCCAGAGCCTTCCGATCAAGAACCTCCCATTCTTCATCTTTCATATCCAAGGGTTTGCTAGCAACCCCACCCAATGGTAAGTACAAATCTTTCTGATACAGATAGTCCTCAATCTGCATCCTCCATAATTGGTAGTTCTTGCCATTGAACTTCTCCATTCGTAGTTGACTGCTTTCTGTCATTGCTCAACTCCCACTCAAACAGAAACCCTGTGAGTAACATGTAATCAAAACACACTACCCAGATCTACACCAATCTGTTAGTATCCCAACCAAAAGCTCTGATACCACTTGATGGTATCAAGCTTAAGAACCTACAACCAAGGCTCTGATACCAGTTGTCAGGAATCTAGAATAACAAACATGCTCTGATGCCACTAGTTGGGATCTTGCTCCTCAGAAAGAGCACAGTATGATTACCAAATATAAGCAATTGAATATGCGGAAATAACCAGAAACACAAGTAACTAGAATTCACCAATAGCACAGAATATGAGAGACAATACACTATCTTGTATTAACACTAACAGAAAAGAATACAACAAAGAGCCGCCACACTCTTTCACCTTACAGAGATTCGCCACACCTCAAGTGTTCAGTAATTCTTCTCACACACACTCTCCTACACAAAAACGGTCCCAACAACCAACTCACACACAGAATTGGTGTTCACCTCACCAACCAGTCAGTAATAACCCTGCCGGTACATCAAGCACTCTATAGCACTTCAAGCTGATCTCTCATGAACCTGCAACCTGCAATTCAAAGACCAAACTTACATGTAGATCCCCAATGAGCTTGCAACAACCTGCAACTCACAGATCTTACAACTAGAAGGAACTCTTCCTTTCTATCTCATGCCTTATACAATACATGCCAATGGGTCTATAAATAGATCCCTAACTCAAACAATAACTTAGACTCTTAATTTAGACAATAGTCCTCGCAGCACAAGACTCTAACTGGTCTCAACATGCAAACTCTTCGTTCACTTAACTAACTGTCCGTGAAACGAGCAGTTCTGGAACACACAGGCGACCGACGTCGGTCCCTGCTTGTCTGGTTCTGCCGACGTCGGCCGAAATCCTGCCGTCGCCGGTGGCCTTCTGCGCTGGTCTCTGCCGTCGTCGGTCCTGCTGCCGACGTCGGTTCCTGTAGAACTCAGCAACCATCTGTTCCTCAGTTTGCAAAGGTTGAAGCTTTTAGCTCCACAACCTAACACTTCGGGCCTTTGCCTTTTGTCTTCCTCTTCGGCTAGTTGCCCTCTACAAGGGCCATTTGTGCTCAAAAATACCCTTCGGAGCTTTGGGAAAGGTCCACTTGTTTATCACTTGCCCTCTGCAAGGGCTCCTTGGCCTCCAAATTGCCCTTTGGGCTTTCTGAATTGGCCCTATTTGTTGCTTAAGTACCCTCCATAAGGGCACATACCCTTTAGTGTTCCTGTAATCAACTCTTCAGAAAAGTGGAAAGAGTCCTCTTTCTTTGCCCAAATACCCTCCAAAAAGACACTTACCCTTCGGGACTTTTGTAGTTGCCCTACGAGCAGTCGAAGTGCCCTTCGGAGAAATCCCTTGCCTTTTGCAAACGTTTAAGACCAAATCAAGTTTTGAAAGTGAATTTACTTATAAACCTTTATAAGTAAAGTCATTTGCAAAGTCCGAATTACACTACAAAGACCAAATCGGGTTTGTCAAGTAGCTTGACTTATGAAAATTTCACAAGTAAAGTCATTTGGAAAACCCAATTTTGTCTGTGAAGACCAAATCGGGGTTTGCAAGTGAATTAGCTTATGAAAATTTCATAAGTTAAGTGGTTTGTAAAACCTAAAATGCACTACTATAGGTGAAGTAGTTGCTCTTGACAAACCCGAAATACACTTGGCAAGCAAAAGAGGAAAATACTTGGCTTTTCATGGAACAGGTCTAACAAAGGGCACTTTGCACAACGCAGCTGAGGGATGACTTAGCCAAATCATGGATTGAATGACTCTTGCCAAGACAAAGGATGAGGGTGCCCAATTTTGGCCTGCAGGACCAAAAATTGGTCAATAGTACCAAGGTAGGGTTTCTATTGGATATGAATTTTGTGATGTATGGCCAATACGACATTGCTAAGCTCCAATGGAAAATCATTTGATATTGAAGAGGCCACAGCTTTATGGTGGTTACCAATAAAGCAGCTTTCATTAAAATATATATCCCATAGCTTATTTTCTATGACACCAATTATAAATAAAGGTGGTATTTCTAGATTGAAAATCTATTGGTTATTGATATGTGATATACATGATCTTCTCTCATTTATTTTGATAATCAATTGATTTAAAAGCGTATCTTTATTTTAAAATAATAGTACATTATCAATCATACAAAAATCACACCTTAAAAGTAAAATTACATTGAGTAAAATTGTAAAGTGTAAAATTGACTCATAAATTACTAAGAAATGCATTTCAAAGTTATTGTCATTTTGCTCAGTGTACTAGTTTTGGTTGAGCATTGGGCATTTTCAACAAACCCATTTTGTGTATTTTTGCACCATGGTGTCCCATGAAATCACATTTCTTTATGTTATTTTTTCAGATAGATGGTACATTTGCCTTGTGTATGTGCCCATATTTTTCAATCGCATCTAAAAATATACTCTTTTATGTTTTGAAGGACATCCATACCCTATTCCAAGTTGTCTTGTGAAGTTTGTAATACTTTATTAAGCATGGAGATAGAGTTGTGAGCCTTTTTCTCCACATATATTTCCTATTTTGGACTAGAAGCATGAGTAAGTAGGGTACCCTAAAAAGGCATTGTCCAATATTAATATAGGCTTTATCTTTATCATTTCATATTTCATATTTTTATCTTGTGTAAATTGGTTGCCACTCGGATATCTTATGAACCCCATCATTATTATCTTTTCTAAGATAATAGCAATATTGTTACCATGTTGTACAAGTTCAAACATCAGCCTTCCAGACCAAAAATATTGGTTCAATAATCTTACTAACTCAATATCCTAGAGGGTTTATGCTAAGTGTGATGCACAATGGATTATGTATAGTGTTGTTTCCTAAAAGCCTTACGTTGGGTTGAATGTAAAAGAGATGCTTTCTAAACTTATAACATCTTAATAATTCAATATAAACCTTGTGGACATCATCTTCTTATGGTGTACTAAAATCATTGTCATTATCTAAGGATCATTATTTTATAGTATAATCGAAGTACACCTTCTCTTGAGTATATTATTGTTGAGTTAACTTTTTAGTCGATTACCATTGAGGATTGGATAACTTAGTAGCCAAAATGTTATGACAACTATGGTTAGTTGTTTTTATATTTTTGTCATTAAGTAAAAATTAACAAAATCATCATTTGATCATTTTTGGAGAACTAAAATGCTTAAATGCTTGCAAACCTTATGTTAATTAAGGTTTTTGATATTAAAGAACTATTAGATGGGTTTAGTGAAAAACCCTTGGAGCATGAAAACCCAAATCACAATGGATGTATTTGAATACCTTGAGATGCTCTTGTCATTGTTTATTATGTGTTCTTTGTTAACCAAGCATAAGGCTAGTGGTGTATGGTGTAGTATGTCTACGCTTTATACTAAAATTAGTACAATCTTTACTCAAATATGAATTACTTGAAAAACATAAATCGTAGATGCCAAGAATTTAGTGGAAGAAATAATTAGGAGAACCCATGGATTTAGGATTTTGCATCTATTGAACTTACAGTGGGAAACATGTTTCACATAGGTATTTTGGTTTAAATAAAGGTGTATGAATGTTGCATGCTAGATGATTTCTAGATGTGGAATCACATTTTAGTTTGATCTAGTTTCATTGCCTAAAATTACTAATACTTTGTGTCAATTTTATTGTCAATCTTGGGGCTAGTACTAGAAGATAATGCTCCTCGTAAGTGGTATGGGACACTTATGAGTTACATTATCAATTGTGTACTATACAGGCATCAAATGACCCTCTTTTGTTTTCTTGAACCTGGATTATGGAAACCCATAAAATTGATCCTTCGATGGATTTAAATTATGATTTTTATGTCTTTAGGGTAATCGTAAATGTAAAAGATAAATCAAATGGATATTGATACATTTATAATGGATTCTAAACGTTTATGGGCATTAAGCTCGCGTATGGAATGTTGAAACTTTGACCAATTATTCTATCATGATTTTTAGATGATGAATCATTATTGAATTTCAATATTGATTTTATGATAGATTTGAATATGCATTGGGATGGCAATCATTTTGAATTATCAAACCTTCAAAAACCCTAGTATTGATGTTTTGGATTGCACCCTTTGAAGGGAGGATCAACTTTCTTCCTCCATAAGGCAAAATGGAGGCATTCCTCTTACTGTGGGTTGCAAACATGAGGGATGAATATCTAGGTTAGGGGATAGCTCCCCTTGATGCACCTTAAGGCCCTAGATTTCATACTACTAACAATGGGGGGGATGAAAAGAGAGAAAAATTACTGAAATCATAACCTAAACTAATACGGTGATGCACCAAAATGGTTGGTCTTCTCAGCTTGGACATACACTTTACACCAGAGAGAAGCAATAATACACTTCATTCAAATGAGAACCTTTCCTGCATTAGTGTTTCAACAAGGGATCTTATGGAGATATAGGGAGGAAGAACTACCAGAGGTGTTTTAAGACACACTATGGATAGTCTGTTCGCATGTGCCTATACTCTGAGTTGGACACTTCTTGTTGACCTGCAAGAGAAGAACTCACAATACACTAGATAAGTTGGCATAAACTTATGAAAGCATGAAAAGGAAATGACTGAAGATAAGATAAAATCATATACATATGCAAAAGTACAAGCTCAAATGGAGGTAAAAATGCTTCTTTGATTCAAGGTAAATTTCTTTAGGGCTTCACCATACAATGCTGAGAGATCTTTCTCAAATGAGAAGTTACAATTATATAGAGAGCTTGGAAAGAGATAATTGACAATTCAAGGGATGGAAACCCATGATGATTTAAAAAGACCGTAAGCCCATGTTTTTATTGTATCCTTCCAATTGTGTATGGGAGAGCCATGTTGTAGATGTCCAAGTCGCTACCCTTGCTGTCTTGGGCCTGCAAAAGCATAGAATACTCCTAGCAACTGACAAAGCCAACCCCAAGTTGTGTTGATTGGGACATGCTCTATTCAATGCTAAGTGCAACTAGTTGTGCATTAATGGTGAAGCACGAAAACATGAGATGTTCCCTTCTATAGTTCAAAAACCAATCCTTTTATTGGTTTTTGGTAGAGACTATTTTACCTAAGTGCATTTACTCTTCTTGCGGATGACACATGTGCCACCTACCTTGGTTTGGTTCATCCTTGGGTTTGCGCTTTGACTTGTCACACCAATTAGAACATTTTGAGCTTTTACTTTATTGTGTTGTGTGGTTGTGTTCTGGGTTACCCACCTTGTTTTCTTTTGCTTTGTTATTTTCTTTTGCCTTGGCCTTTCAGGCTCTAAGGTGCTTGCTATTTCTCGATCCTTCAGGCTTTTGGCAATGCGTATTCCTTCAAACAAAATGTCTAAAGGAATTCTTTCAAACATTTTGTCTGAAGGAATTCACTTTTGGGCTTGATGTCTTTAGGTTCTTCCTACTTGATTACTTCCCAATGGCTAGTTTATCACCCTGAAGTTGACATTCACGGACCCATCATTGGACATTTGAATCCCAACGGCCATTCCTCCATCATATAATTGATGTCCATAAAGTCGTCGCTAGGACAATTCCTTTGGGTTTTTAAACTGTCTCTTGAAAATTTTGACAATGAACTTTCCCGAAGGGAAAGAGCCCTTTAAAAATATTGAAATAATCCTTCAACATTTTTGAAGGGAAAGTGACCCTTCAAAAAGATTGAAATGGTCCTTTTCCATTCGAAAATGACCCTTGCCTTTAGAAAAAATACATTCAAAAAAGCTACAATGGTCCACTTTGAAAAGAAAGTGACCCTTCAGAAAAATGGAAATGGTCCACTTTCATGACCAAGTGCCCCCCCGCAAAGACACCTACCCTTCAGAATTTTGTGACTATCGAATTTCTTTGAACATTTTCTTCTCCAAAGGAATTCAACCTTGGCTTTTCTTCTTCAATTTTCCTTCGGAAAAAATGTCTAAAGCAATTCTTTTCGCTTGTCACTTTTCTCGAAGAGCAAGTTCCCTTTGGGCTTCTTGTCTTTGCCCCTTCGCTTCAAACAATTGCTCTCCGTAACGGCATTTCAAGCCAAAAGTGCCCTTCAAAACTTTTGATTACTCCTCATGCCGATGAAAAGCCTTCTGCAAGGTCCATTCTACCTTCCAACATACCCTTCAAAAGTTTTGTAAAGGTCTATTTTATCTTTGAAGTGCCTCCCGTAAGGGCACATACCCTTTGGGGAAATTACAAATAACCCTGTAGAAAACCTAGGTGCCTTCCATGGAAAAAACACTTGCCTTAAGAAGCATCTAAGACCAATTTGGGCTCTTCTGAAGGACTTACTGAAAAATCTTTGAAGTAAAGATGTCTCAAAACTCGATTGTTTTTTCCTTACCCTTTCAGGTTTTTGAATGACTCTAACCCATGAAAATTGGCAAGTAAAGGATCTTGCAAAACCCGACTTGCACTGCAACTAGCCATAGACCCTTTTGGGTTTGTCAAGTGCTCCTGCTTATTACTTGTAAAGCTTACAAGTAACATTGTTCTGAGAACCCGATTTGTTCTGTGAGTGCTGGAAAAGACCAATGCTTGATGATACAACACCTGCACTTGCACAAAAGCAACTTTTTTCTTAATTTTTAAAGGGTTAAGACCTAACTTCAGGGCAAAAGGTCATGAAGAACAAGGCTTCAAGGCAAAATAATGGGGACCCATTTTGGCATGCAAGATTCACAAAATGGTCAACAAATTGGCAACTCACAAGGGAAGCATGCCTGCTATGCTTGATAATACTAGTGGCCTAAAAGTCCATTGGGCACGAAGTCAGGATGCAGGTTGAAAATTTGGCAATAGCCTTGTAAGGACCTAAGAACCAACAAAGATTTTACCCCAAGTGAAAAGGAAAAAAAAACACACACAAAGGCTAAAAACACTACACACATGTATAACAACACTTAGAGAAAATGAGAAAAAATAGGGAAACTATGTACATGATAAAAGAAACCTAGTAACAATGCTTAAGATGTATCCCATTGGCTGGGACATGTAGCTCTTCACCATCCAATTTGGAGAGTTGGAAAGCATTGTGTTGGTTGCATTGGGTGATGACATATGGGCCACTCCAAAAGGCATCAAACTTCATGTGCTTTTCAAACTTGGCTCAGTCCTCATCCCACTTCAAGACAATGTCACCTTCTAAGAAGCTCTTTGGCATAGACCTCTTGTCAAAATTCTTCTTTGTTTGTTGTTGGTGGCTAGTCATTACATCCATGGCTTGGTCTCTCGCTTCTTGAAGCTCCATTAGCTCACAATACCTGCCTTCCAGGCTGTTGTTCTCTGCCAATTGCAACTAATGGGCAAGATTTAAGGCTGGTAACTCAAGTGAGATAAGAAGTCTAACTTCCCTTTCATACACAAGTGTGTATGGTGAATTCACGATCGCCCTCTTTGGAGTGATCCTATCTGCCCAAAGAGCTATCTTCAACTTGGCATGCCAAGTTCTTTGATTTTCCTCCATTGTCCTTTTTATGATCCTAATCAAATTCTTGTTTGTGGACTCAGCCAGCCCATTCCCTTGTGGATATTAGTTGGAAGAAGTGCTGAGATAGATGTCATACTTTAATGCCCACTCACTTGTCTTTATTCCCAAGAAGGCCAATGCATTGTCTGAAATGATTGTGGCTAGGACCCCAAATCTTATCACTATGCCTTAATAGAAGTTTAGGACTACACTCTCATTGGCCTCTTTCAAAGCTACGGCCTCTACCCATGTTGTGAAATAATCCATGGCAGTCAAAACCCACTTGTGGCCAGCACTAAAAGGAGGATTGATCGATGTTATGAAGTCCAACCCCCATTGCATGAGTGGTTGTTCTACCTGAATAGGATGAAGAGGCATGGCAGCTAGCCATTGTTTCCCATCAAAGAAGGCACATTTTTTACATTTCCTCACACAAGCATGAGTGTCTCTAAACAAATTGGGCCAAAAGTAACCATCCCTCATAATCCTTACAGTTGTGGCTTTGGGAGCAAAGAGGCCACCAGTTGGTCCATCATGGAACTCAAACAATACCCTGTCGACTTGGTTTGAATCAATGCATCTCAAGAGTACCCCTGAAAAGTCTTTCTTAAATAAAACTCCATCAACAAGGACATAAGGAAGAGATTGGAGTCTAAAATACCTCCTCTTGGTCCTATCAAGCCTTGTGGACACTCCCCAGTTCAAAGCAAATGAACCATGTCTTGTGTCCATCTCTTCATGATTGTAGGTACAGCTATTGTAGGTTCATTGTGGAGTACCAAAATTTCCTCCTTTAGCTCTTTCAAGTCTTTAACAATGTGTTCACACAGCCCTCTTCCCCTTACTAACTTGGTGGTCTTGATCTCTACGTCATACTCTATTACTTTGGTGATCCAACCTAACCTTTTCTCATTCAAGTCTCGGCTCAGCAAGAAGTCTTTTACACTAGGATGTGGCACCATGATGGGAATCTTATTGTTAGACAACATATGTCTGAACTTCTTCAAACTTCATATGACTGCAAGCACCTACTTATCAACATATGTGTATCTAAACTCATAGCCTTCTAAACCTTGGCTAAAAAAAGTGAGAGGTTGTTCTAAATTCTCACTATTTGCTTGAGTGAGCATAGCAGAGATTACCTCTTCATTCCCAAAGGTGTGTAATTGAAGTCCTTGGAGATTTTTGGACTAATCAAGGTAGGAGCTTGGGTGATAGCTTTCTTGATGCCTTCGAATCTTTCTCTTCTTCTTGTTGTCCACGTGAATGTCTCATCCTTCCTCAGCATGGAAGTTAGTAGCTTGACTAGCTCAGCAAAGTTAGGAATGAATCTCCTAATAAAATTTATTTTACCAAATAAGCTTTGCAAGCCCTTCTTGTGCTTAAGCAAGGACAATGCTAAGATGGCATGCACCATCTCTAGATCAATGGATATGCCTTCTTTTGAAATGACATGGCCCAAGATTTTTCCTTTGTGGATGGTCAACACGCATTTGTTTGGGTTGAGAGAGATTCTAAACTCTCTACACCTTTCAAAGATTTGCCTCAGGTGCTTCAAATCTTCACTTGCCTCTTTGGAGAAGACTGTCGCATCATCAAGATAAACTAGCACAATGTCATTGATCAAACCTTAGAAAGCCATATCCATAGAACGTTGGAAGGTAGCTCCAACATTTGACAATCCAAATGGCATCTTCTTGTAGGCATATACTCCCCACTTGGTGGTGAACGTTGTCTTGTATTGGTCACACTCTTGTACCAAGATTTGATTGTACCTAGAATAGCCATCTAGGAGGGAAAATATTTCACTTCCTATCACCATCTGAAGAATTTTATCCATACTTAGAAGGGGATAGTGATCTCTCAGTGAGACTCTATTCAAGTCTCTAAAATCCACACACAATCTGACCTCTCCATTCTTCTTCCTAACAAGGACCAAATTGACTAGCCAAGAAGAGTGTTTGATAGGGAAGATGATCCTAGACTCAATCAATTTGGTGAGTTCTTTCCTCATGAGAGGCTCGATATTTGGATTGATTGGCCTTTGCTTTTGCTTGATGGTTTTGACACCTTCCTCCAGCTCAATGGTGTGTTGGGCCAAGCATGGATCAAAGCCTTTCAAATCACCATACTTCCAAGTGAAGACATCAGCAAACTCTTGGCATAACAAAATGGAAGCATGTTTTTCTTCATTGGTACATACCTTTTCAAGTGCAAGCAGCTTATCATTGTAGATCTCTACCTTTTCATAATTTTTCTTCTTAGTTGACATGCTTGCTTTGTCTCTATTGAGTTGGTCATCTTCATTGAATATGCTCTCAAGAGTTACCAAACCTTTGGGAAGTCTGTTGGTCTTTAGTTGAATAATCTACCCATCATATTGTTGTTGTAGCTTGGACTAATTTTTGAAAGCAAACTCAACTTCTTCTTCCAGGAAAAGTGTTATTTTTTGGTCATTTTTAAACACCTGCCAATTGGTGACATTGTCTGGTATGGAGGGCCTCACAATCACCTTTAAATGATGTTGATTCTTGATTTGTCTCACCCCCTTTGGGATATCAAATTGAGCACCAACTATTGCTAGTCTATCCAGATGTTTGTTCTCCTCTCTTGGAATGGAAGTGATGTTGAAAGTAGCGAAGTTCTCCATAAGGTCCCACACTATGTGCTTGTAATATTTGATTAAGGATTTCTTGGTCAAGCTTTGACCTCTCACTTGGTTCACAATCAACTCACTGTCTCCAAACACCTGCAATTCGTTGATTCCTCTCTTCCTTGCCCATTCTAGGCCATGAACAAGGGCCTCATACTCTACTACATTGCAACTGCAGGAGAACTCAAACCTGAAAGTTGAGAAGTATTTATCTTTTGAAGGTGAAACCAACATTGCCCCACCACCAGCTCCTAACTTGCTTTTAGATCCATCAAAGAACAACTACCACAAACCACAATCCTCTTGGTCTATCTTCGTCAATTTTGACATGAAAGCATCTTTCTCATGTATGCAGTAGACTCCAAGACCAGCATCTTCAATGAACTTGCAAGGATCATGCTCAAAGTTATCATTTTCCCATTCATCTTGGGGTAGGTCAGCAACTCCTACAAGGGAAGATGATGTAGATTGGCCCACCTAGAGCTCTTCTTCATCAATGATTGCTAATTCACATTCATCACTTTGGGTGAGTATGGCTCTAGGTGATCCTTGTGGATGAGCTCTGACTAAATCTTTACTTTAGTTCCATACTTTGTCAAAAACCATGTAAGACCAATTGGCTGCCAAGTATCCACCTATTTTAGATGTGAAATCCCTTGACAATCAAAGAGCAAAGTAAGGAGGAACATCTGCTACTACCACATCATGGGCAAATGAGAAGGTCAAACAAGCATGGAGAGTCAGATTCAAGCCTCCTTCCACCCCCAAGGTCTAAGCTGGTGATCCATCTAGCTATAAAACTCCTTTGGTCATTTGCTCATACTTGAGGCCTAGCTTATCAGCTATGCATTTGGGCATAACTGAGGTGCTTGCTCCACTATCAATAATGTAACTATGGACCAAGAAATCACCAATAATCAGGGACAAATAGAAGGGGGGGACCTTCTCATCTTTCTTTGCTTGACCTCCCATGGGAGGAGCCCCATTTACTATCACCACATTATCATTTCTTGTTGGGAGGGCTTGCTCACCTAGCCCGTGCAATTCTTTTTGGAGTATATCCTTTTATCTTGATAGTGATAAATAATCCCACAATGAGATATTCATGTGCAGCTTTTTCATTTGGTCCACTATATTGATTAAAGGATTGCCCCTTTTAGAGTTCTCCTTAGAAACATTTGTAACCTATGGTGTAACATAAGGAGGTGAAGCTGCAACTGACGGCCTGTAATTGGGAAACTTTTGATTTGCTTGTGGTGAAGGAGACATTGTAGGTGCTTGAGTGGTTCCTTGAGCTTCATCAATAGCTATCCTTTTGGACTTGGTGTTGGCTGCAACATAATCATTCTGATTACTTGTGCTCCCCACATAGTTGACTGCATAGAACTCTCCTTCCAAGTGATTCATAAGAGTGGAATCAGATTGAGCCTGCCTGTTGTCCATCCCAAGTTGTGTTGATATCTCAAAATTTGAGAATTGACCTGCCTAATCACCTTATATGGTCATACTTTGATTTAGTAGCTAATTGACATAAGCAACTTGTTCTTGGCCATGTCCAAGGGTGGATAATTGGGTTGCTCCTGCACCAAATTATTTTGAGTGAGGACAAGAGCCTTGGAAGATGAAGGGGCACTTGGATTGTAGCTTTGGTAAGGCTTGACATGTGTAATTTGACCTTGCCCTTGATTATAATTCTAGAAGGGAGCCCTATTTGCTTTTCCAAACTGCTGGTAGCCTTGATTTGGCCTATAACTTTGAGCTTGTTGTCTTTTGAGGGCAACTAACTCATTAGTAACACTCTGTAATAGGGTCTTAACTTCATGAAGATCATTTGTAGGGGTAGCAATGGACTTTTCTTGATTAGGCAGAGGAGCTATGGTGGGTACAACAGGCTAGAATGAGGGCTGTAAATTAGGAAAGAGTGGCATATGAGGTCTAGGAGCTATCTTTCTTGCTTGAACAAGGCAATTTTCAATAGCTATGGCTATCTCATAAGTAGTGAGCAGAGTGTTCCCACCCATGGACTGTATCATGACAGCAATATCACTATTCAGGGCCTTCAAGTAGTAAAGGAAAGCATAGCTTAGGTTTTGCCTCACAAGAATTAGGATTCTATCCCAAGTCTTTTATAACCTAGTGTTAAAATCTTGCATAAACTCATGTGGGGCTCTCTTCATGGTGGTCAATTACTCAACTAGAGACAAATGGTCACTTTTTTCCCCAAACCGATTGGTCAATAGGGTCCCTAACTCATTTCATGAGCCAAATGAGTTTATACGCAAGGTCCCATACCAGTCAAAACTTTCTTTTTGAAGGACAAGGCTAGCAATCTAATGGATACATTTTCTTTAGTGATATTATGGATGTTTCAGAGGTTGGCTATGTTTCTAATATGCTCGATAGTAGTGATTGGGCCCTCTCCACTAAAGGGAGGAACACTTTTGAGAATTTTCCTTGGAATTGGGTCATCTTACTAAAGGTTCAAGGGACTTTGACCGTTGAAGGCCACAAAAGAGAAAGCCCTAAGGGCTTCCAGGGCTGTGAAAGGATTCAACCGAGGTGTCCTTGAGTAGGTGTATTTTAAGGCTGGTTTAGGAAAGTGGCTTGCTACGTAAAGGTGGGTATTTGCAAACCTCAGCCTTTTCATTGAGTTCAAAGGCAACTCAATAAATTCAAAAGGGACACCCATAGAAGAAGATCTTGTAGTGACCTTTGGCATGGGATGCCAGGCTGATCATTAACCAGAGACTGAGCTCTTGAATGGAATCACCAAGTGCTGAATATAGCTCCTTTTGGATTTTTTTAATAATATCAAGACCAACACCAATCCTGAAACTTATGGAACACAAAAAATTCATCCCACTGAGCATGCCAAAAATAGTTGACGTTGTGGATTGCACCCTATTAAGGGAGGCTTAGCTCTCTTCCTCCACGCACCATAATGGAGACATTCCTCTTGTTGTGGGTTGAAAACTTGAGGGATGAATCTCTAATTTAAGGGCTAGCTCCCCTTTATGCGCCTTGAGGCCCTAGATTTCCTACTGCTAACAGTGGGGAGGGATGAAGAGAGATAAAAATTATTGAAATCAGAACTTAAACTAATACAGTGATGCACCAAAATGGTTGGTCTTCTCATCTTGGACATACACTTTACACTAGAGAGAAACAAACATACACTTCATTCAAATGAGAACCTTTCCTGCATCAGTGTTTCAACAGGGGATCCTATGGAGATATAGGGAGGAAGAACTACTAGAGGTGTTCTAAGACACACTATGGACAGTCTGTTCACATGTGCCTATACTCCGAGCTGGGCACTTCTTGTTTACTTGCAAGAGAAGAACTCACAATACACTAGATATGTTGGCATAAACTTATGAAAGCATGAAAAGGAAATGACTGAACATACGATAATACCGTAGACATGCAAAAGTGCAAACTCAAATGGAGGTAAAAATGTTTCTTTGATTCAAGGTAAATTTCTTCAAGGCTTCACCATACAATGCTGAGAGATCTTTCTCAAATGAGAAGTTACAAATATATAGAGAGCTTGGAAAGATATAATTGACAAGTCAAGGGATGGAAACCCATGCTGAGTTAACACTTCTACAGAGACCACAAGCCCATGTTACTGTTGTATCCTTCCAATTGCACATGGGAGAGCCATGCTATGGATGTCCAAGTCAATGCCCTTGTTGTCATGGGCTTGTAAAAGCATGGGATACTCATTCTAGCAACTGACAAGGCCATTCCCAAGTTGTGTTGATTGGGTCGTGCTCTCTTTAATGCTGAGCACAATTGGTTGTACATTAATGGTGAAATGTGAAAACATGGGCTGCTCTCTTCTATAGTTTGAAAACCAATCCTTTTATTGGTTTTTGGTAGAGACTATTTCACCTAAGTGCATTTACTCTTCCTGTTGACGAATCCTGTGCCACCTACCTTGGTCTGGTTCATCCTTTGGGTCTGCGCTTTGACTTGTCATACCACTTAGAACATTTTAAGATTTTACTTTATTACGTTGCGTGTGTGTGTTCTAAGTTACCTACATTGTTTTCTTTTGCTTTGTTATTTTCCTTTGCCTTGGCCTTTCAGGGTCTCAGGCACTTGTTATTTCTCGAGCCTTCAGGGTTTTGCTAATGTGAATTCTTTCAGACAAAATATCTGAAGGAATTCACTTTTGGGCTTGATGTCTTCAGGTTCTTCCCACTTGATTACTTCCCAACAACTAGTCCTCTATCATATAATTGATGTCCATATAGTCATCACTCACTAGGACAATTCCTTTGGTTTTTAAAGTGTCTCTTCAGAATTTTGACAATGAACTTTATCGAAGGGAAAGAGCCCTTTGGAAATTCTGAAATAATCCTTTGACATTTTTGCAAATGAACTTTTCCAAAGGGAAAGTGACCCTTCGAAAAGATTGAAATGGTCCTTCAACATTCAAAAATGACCCTTGCCTTTAGAAAAAATACCTTTGGAAAAGTTGTAATGGTCCATTTTGAAAAGAAAGTGACCCTTCGAAAAAATGGAAATGGTCCACTTTCATGACCAAGTGCCCCCCTGTAAATGCACTTATTTATATCCTATTTTACTATACTTAGACCCTTTAACAACCTAGGATTTACATTTACTAAGTCGTAAAATATTAAAACACCAACATATTATGTAAGTAATATCATTTACATTGATTCATTCACTTGGGGGGAACCTTTCCTATATAGATATGGGATATGGATATGGCATTGGTTTATTATGATCATACCCATATCTCAAGGAGGGTGGATTAATTGGTCAACTCATTAGGCCCATAACTCAAATTCTACAAAGTTCAAACCCTATGCACCCCTTGTCCTCCTCAGATATAGATAGGGATAGGTGAGTGTCCATATATATATATATATATATATATGGGACCTAGATTAATATAATAAATTAATTAGCCCCAAGGGTTAGCTCAAGTGGATACGATCAACGACTTCTGTTGCCTAGGTTTTGAGTTTAATTCCTACCAGACACCCTGTGATGCATTGTGGTTTAGGAGCAGACACTAGCCCAAGGAACTAGGAGTTCATCCTTCGTTAATAGAGGGTCCTCTTCGAATCCATGAATATATATATATATATATATATATATATATATATATATATATATATATATATATATATATATATATAGAGAGAGAGAGAGAGAGAGAGAGTCTTTGTTTATAGATAAGGACCTCGTCATTATCCCTCATCATGTCTAATCACTCCCTCATCAACCATCGTTGTCCCTCATTGTTCCTAGTCACTCCTTGTCCCTCATTATCCCTCATCCTCCCTAATCATCCTTAATCACTCCCTTGTCTACCCTTATTTTTCTTAAACACACCCTCTTCGGCCCTCATTATCCATCATTGTACTTCAACACCCCTCATCATCCATCATCATCCCTAATCAATTTCTCATTAACCCTCATCATCCTTAATCACTCCCTCCTCATCCCTCATCGTCCCTAATCACTCTCTCATTAACCCTCATCATATCTAATCACTTCCTCCTCATCCCTAATCACTCCATACAATACTTTGATGGTGGGTGTAGTGGCTTCCCATTTGTGCCCAATCATCCCTAGTCAAGAAGGTAGGGAATACTCAAGTAGGTAGGGCATACTCAAGTAGGTATGGCATACTCAATCAGGAAGGACATGCTCAAGTAGGTAGGGCATACTCAAGTAGATAGGGCAAGAAGGATAAGTAGGTAGGGCATACTCAAGTAGGTAAAGTAAGTAGGACATACTCAAGTATAAAATGTTAGCTAGGGCATTGTCAAGATCAAGATATGGCTTGGGTATGTAGATAGGGCATACTCAATATCAAGATATGATTACCTTGACAGATAAGCAGGTAGGACATAGCTAAGTAGGTAGGGGAAGAATATATGCAAGCTATAGATCAGGGAGCAAGCTTCCCTTGATAATTAATAATTTATTCTATAAAGGGCATGTAGGTAGGACAAGAATGAAGTTATTATCAGGAAGCAAGCTTCCTTTTCCTTATTGGGTAGGGCTAGCTAAGTGGGTAGGGTAGGAACAAAGTTATCTATCAAGAAGCAAGTTTTCCTTGATAGCTATGCCTTAATCTAGAAGTAAATCAAAGCTAGAAGACAAGTTTCCCTTGATAGCTATGCCTTATTCCCTTGATATCTATTGGAAAGGCAAGCTTCCCTTGATATGCCATTGGGTAAAGCAAAGCTAGATATTATGAAGGCAAGTTTCCCTTGCCTTGCTCTTTGGCATAAATGAAGTAGGTAGGGCAAGTTTCTCTTGCCTTATCAGGTAAGGCAAGCTTGATATCATGATACGGCCTTCGAAATGGTGCCCCCTCCCCCGTATATATAAGGCAAGTGCCCCATTCCTACACAATCATTTAATATATTATATTGGGGATCGGAATATACTCAAAGTATGGAAGGGCCCTGGTTTGGCCTTTAAGGCCCACGAGGATGTGCCCAAGCCCTAAGTAGCCCCTCCCTGATACACTGGATTAAGGCATTTGCTCTTCCTTCCCTTCATAGATCAATTTAGGTATAGATTGGGTTGGGTATAGTCAAGTTGTGTTGGGAAACACACTCTACTAGCTATCAGATTGGAACATACTCTATCGGATTGGTGACCACCTATCTATCTATCTAGGGATCCACTCTAATTTGGATAGCCTTTCAATAACATATAGAGAAAATAAAAACTCAACTATGGGACCGGGATTGGAATTCTCAACTAGTCTCTGGTCACCCCTATCTATATAGATGTAGATTGGGATTCTCAACTCAGGAATTAGGATTCTTAGATGCCCAAATCCCAATCTATATATGTAAGTGATACTTGTGATTAAGTCCATTATAGGCTAAAAGTGACAAAAAAACACTATATCCACTTATGACCAAGGTAAATCAAAACAATGGATCCACAACACTAATGCAACCTAAATCATATCTAATCACTCCTTATTGACCCTTGTCATCCCTCATCATCCTTAATCACTCCCTCATTGGCCCTCATCATCTCTCATAATCCCTAGTGACACCCTCATCAGCGCTCATTATCCTTAAACATTGCTTAATCAACCCTCATTGTCCATCATCCCTAATAACTTCCTCATCAAACCTCACTGACCCTCATCATACCTCATCGTCCCTAATCACTCCATGATCGGCCCTCTCCATCGCTCATAGTCCTTAGTCACACCCTCATCGGCCTTCATTGTCCCTAATCAGCCCTCATTGTCCCTCATCATCCCTAATCACTCCCCCATCATCCCTCATCTTCCCTAATCACTCCCTCATCTTCCCTCATCATCCCTCATCATCTGTTGTAAAAAATTCTTGCATCATATTTATATATAGGAGGCAATATTTATTCTCTATGATTGTGCCCAATGCCCATTCTATCCTTTAATGCCCAGTGTTCATTCTATAGTATGTATTTCAATGCCCATTTTGTTTGTTTCAATGCCCATTCAGTAGGAATGAATGGAACGAATTTGCGCACATGCGGTAGAGGTCACCCAAGAAATAGATATTACCCCCCATATATAGATATGATGCAATACTTTTTCATCATCCCTCATCACCCTTAATCACTCCCTCATTGACCCTCATTGTCCCTAATCACTCTCATCGACTTTCATCATCCCTTGTTATCCCTAATCACTACCTCCTCATCTGTCATCATCCTTAATCACTCCCTCATTGACTCTCATTGTCCCTCATTATCCCTAATCACTCTTTCCTTATCCCTCCTCATCCCTAATCACTCCCTCTAATACCTTGATGGTGGGTGCAGTGGCTTCATGCTTGTGCCCAATCATCCCTAGTCACTCCTTTGTCTATATATTTTAGAATTCCCCCTCTCCTTTCAAGATATGGCTTGGTCAATGCCTCGTCTCCTACTTTTCAAGCATCTCTTGATAATGCCCCCTCCTTTATCCCTTAATCTGATAATGCCCCCTCTACTGATTTGCAAACACAATAATGCCCCCTCCTTTCAATATATGGTTTGGGTATTCAATCAGGTTTTGGGTATTCAAGATATGATCAGGTGAGATAGATACGATTAGGATTAGATACAGGTATTCGAGATTAAGATATGGCTAGGATATTCAATCAAGTATGACATACTCAAGTAGATGACTCAAGTAGGTAGGTCATACTCAAGTACATAGGGAAAGAATGATAGGTAGGTAGGGCATACTTAAGTAGGTAAAGTAGGCAGGGCATACTCAAGTACAAGATGGTAGGTAAGACATAGTCAAGATCAAGATATGGCTCAAGTATTTAGGTAGGGCATGCTCAAGATCAAGATATGGCTCAAATATTTAATCAAATAGGGCATACTCAAGTAGGAAAAGTATGCAGGGCATACTCGATGGTATAGATCTATTACCTACATAACATGATTTGAAATTTCATTTCTCATTCTATCGGGAAGCAAGCTTAAAATAATAAAAGCTAAGTAGGTAGGGCAAGAATATATGCAAGCTTCCCTTGATAGCTAAGAATCTATTCTCGAAAGGGCAAGTAGATAGGATAAGAACGAGGCTATATATCAGGAAGCAAACTTCCCTTGATAGCTATGTCTTAATTCAAAAGCAAAGCAAAGCTAGATATCGAGAAGACAAACTTCTAATAGTTATGTCTTAATCCCTTATTATTTATCAATAAGGCAAGTTTCCCTAATCATGCTATTGGGTGAAACAAAGTTAGATATCAGGAAGGCAAGTTTCCCTTGCCTTACTCCTTAGCATAGATGAAGTAGGTAGGGAAATCTTCCCTTGACTTATTAGGTAGGGCAAGCTTGAGATCGGGGTAGAGCCTTTGAAATGGTGCACACACCCCGCCCCGTCCCACCCGCACCCCCATATACCTATGGCGAGGGGGTCATTCCTACACTATCTTTTGATATATTGTATTGGGGACCAAGGCATACTCAAAGTACAACAAGGCCCCGATTTGGCCTTTAGGGCCCATTGGGTCGTGCCCAAGCTCTCAAGAGCCCCTCCCCAATACATTGGATTAAGGCATATGCCCTTCTTTCCATTCATAGATCAAGTTGGGTATAGATTAGGTTGGTATAGATCAAGTTAGGTTAGAAAACTCACTCTACCGACTACTGATTGGTACACACTATATCATATTGGTGATTGCCTATGTATCTATCTCACGACCCACTCTATTGTGGATAGACTCTCAATGACATATAGAGAAAACGAGAACTCAACTATGGGGTTGGGATTGGAATTCTCAACTAGTCTTTGCTTGCCCACACACATATATATATGGGCAACCAGAGACTAGACTGGGATTTTCAACTCTAGATTGGGATTCTTAGATGCCCAAAACTCAATTTATTTATGTAAGTAATATGATTGTATCTCACCCTTTGCTCACTTTCTTGTCTATTTATTCTAGCTCGAGGCTCTAGATACACACTCTCTCCCCAGTCCAGGCATGGATCACCATATAGATTTTTGAATCCCATTAGACAATTAGATGATATCTCTGAGTTCCTTATTTGAGCGAAAGAAGAGTTTCTTTGAACCTTATTTGAGTGAGTGAAATTTGGAATTGGCATAGAAGTCAATTGGGCACAAGCAAAAAGCCATTGCACCCACCATCAAGGTATTGGAGGGAGTGATTAATGATGATGAGGGATGAGGAAGTGATTAGAGACGATAAGGGATGATGAGTTTCAATGGAGTGATTATAGATGAAGAGGGAGTGATTAGAGATGAAGAGGGGCAAGGAATGAATGATTAACGATGGAGGGACAATGAACAAGTGAAATCAACACAAAGTGGTGGTTTGATATGTGCAAATCATCAATGTGACCTATGTTTCTCCAATCACACCACTTTCGTTTGAATTCACTTTTCAACATGAAAGGGTGGTTGGATGTCTATAGGTCACCAATGCAATATATGCTTCCCTATGCACCACTTTGACATGAGCTCAAATTCAATTAAGGTGACCATGTTTAAATGTGGCCCAAATTCTCTCTATTTACCCTTGTCACAAATGACTCTAGTGTTGTCGCGTTATCTTTTTGCCTATAGATGTGCGTTAGTTTATAAACTTTAATTTTGACAAATGTAGGACTCCTAAAAATGCCAACAAGCAATCTGGGAGACACCAAAACCTTAAAAATGACTGATTATTTAAAATGAATATCAATTGCAAAAAATATCCCTTAAAATCCCTAGGTTCAATACCAAAATCGTGAAAATGACTAAGTACTACCCATATTAGATTTTAAAAAATTATATCCCAATGCATAAAACATGCTGCTATAAAACCAACTTTATAAAATGGAAGACCATAATTTCTTATATTTACTAAAATAAATTTAAAATATAGGGAATAGAAATGAATAATATAAATTTAAAAATAACACAAAATTATCAATGGTTTCATACCAAATTAGAATAATTTTTAAAGTTGTAAGGGAATATCAATCATTGATCTCACACTTGCAATCAAATGAAGGAAATTATTATTATAATTTTCATATTAACAATGAACTAAAAATGTGTATTTGATCATAGGACCCCATAAATATTCTACTAATAAATATTATTAATGTTTGGTATCTTAACCACACAATCTAATAAGACAGCTACTATAAAACCATATAAGAGATGTGGCATGTTTAGTAAATATCTACAAACTAATTTAATTACATCAATTCTCTATATTTCAATAAAAAAACATTTTATACCACAATAGTAAAGTACCACATATTTTTATTATAAATACAAAGATAAGAACCACTCACTATACAACTTTTGTTATATATGCAAACTATATTTGATTCGACAATACAAATATTAGTGACAATATACATGATTTTTCTAAAAAAATTATATCATCACATTATAGCAGTATTATATATTTAATTAATCTATATTAAAAAAAAATTGTAAGTTATATTATTAATTAAAATTAGTAATTTAAAATAAATTAATAATTAAAATGTATGAAAATAAAAAATGTTTGTTAAAATAAATAAATTGTAATAACTGTTACGTTATTAACTATATGATATAATGGTAGTTTAATAAAACCTATTAATTCAAATAAAGATTAAAAATATTTATTTATTTCCTATAAAAAGAATCATTATCAAGGTCAAAAATTCTTCTGCCAGCCAGCCAAAACGAAATAATTATTGATTACAGAAGACACCAGATCAAACTCTTACATTGGTATCAATCTTACGGGGAAAAAAAATATATATATTTTAGACGATTTTTTATTAATAACTGATAAATATCCAGAACCTCATTTTTTTTTAAGGTTCTTAAAAAATTTAATAAAAAAATAGGATCATACAAAAGTTTGGTTATTTATCTTAGTTTATCCTTTTCAACATCATGAAATATTTTTTTAATTTGTAGTATTTAAAGGTTGTACAAAATCTTTTGATCAATGTTTCAGATCATATCCAATGATCTCGTTATATAGACTGTGAAAGCTTTAGATCTTTTATCCATAAAGATTTTAAGTTCAGTGTATTGGTTAACATTAATTTGGCAACATTTCCAAGCTTATTGGTTTTAGTAAGGTCATTTAATACAACTAAATTTACGCTGAGTTTTTGGAGATAGATTCATGAAGGCGGCAATGAGCATATCTATAGGCAATAAGATTAAAAGCATGAGCACTTTCAGGATCAGTCTACTACACCATTGAAGAACAGCAGAAAACAAAACTGGGGCATCTGTGATATCCCTTGATGGGTTGGTTAGTCTTCAAACTCCACCAATGGGCCTCAGATTTTACAATCATGAATTGAATCGCCAAACCGAACCAAGTCACCCAGGGGTACTCTTGTGACACCTACCTCGAGCTGTGAAATTACAATCGAACCAGAACCACCCTCGCACCAATGTGCCTAAAGCCTGTTCAATTTCGGCCCCCCCACCCACCATATTACGTGGTTGTTAAATTTTTCAATATTGCTGGTTGGTCACATTTTAAACATATCTTTACCACGCAGACCCAATGGTTTGGTTCCAAAGACGAGGAGATAGCTCATGGTCAAACACACCACCTCCATTACACCCATACTTTGTGATGGTTTCAATGCCTTCCGGATGCTTCTATTTCTATTTTGGTCCTCTTCGTATGTTGCAGATCGGATTCATCTATCTTTGGGCGGTCAATAAGCTCATGAAGAAATGTACAACTTGCTCCTCGTCGACATCCTTTGGGGGAGTTAAAATACAAGCAAGGCTTCCTAAATTTTGATTTATTCATATCTACTCCACAAAGCCCACCCACATTTCCAGGTTGTAGCTGACCACCACGCTCAAGGCCCTGCTGTCCACCATGTTGAAGCTCTTTGCGGTAGTGTACCCCACCATGATTGATGTGGTCATTTTTGTTTGGTCCGCCATGCTGTTGAATAAGATTCTTGTAGTACTGCTCATTCTGAGAACCTGTCCATTTAGGACCACCTGTAATCATTGGAGCAGTAGTTGGAACACCCTTGCATACAACATGAGCAGTAGATGTCATAGGAACTGTTGCAGACCTTGGCATAAATTGTGAAGAACCAACCCCACTGCTTGAGGATATTGAAGCTGGGGAAGACATTGACATATGCCTTGCGTTAGAGAATTCTAATCCTTCTGATGGCTGTGACCCCACTTCAGATGTAACAAAAACATTTGTCTCTGAAATTGGTGGATTTAATGGTGCTTGAATATGACTAGATGGAATTTCTGCATTAAATGCTCTGCTTTTATTAGTTACAGGATTTACAGACGGTGTAGCTTGAGGTTTACAAATATTTGGAGGGTTTAATTCATGTTGAAATTTTTGTGTAGATTCATTCCCATTAACGTTTGTGTTCATTGGTAATGAGGTAGGAATTCCTTCCATTTGTGTATTATTATTTTTGCTGGGCTGAGCAATCAATGTTTGTATTATTTGTGGGTTACTCAGTATTTTAATCAGCAAATCTGGATCAATCATACTTCCTTCCTCGTTAGATCGCATTATTGCAAAGAATGCAGCTGCTGCTGCAGCAGCAACATCTGGTTCAATTGTAGGGTTAGATGGGGCTGTGGGCATGTTTTTTGATTCTTCAACTCTTGTGGCGTTTGAGTTGTCACAATAAGATTGCATTGCAGTGGAATTTAACAATGGTCCATGATTATCATTGCCTTCAAATCGGAGTGCTCCACTTGAATTACTCCCTGTAAAGATTTCAAAAATGATGTTAACCATCAACAAAAAGAAACACAGCAAGTATTCATTTACATTTCTAAACCGATATTACTGACAAGAAGTGCTCCCTAATCCTTGTAGCAACTCATACCTGATGATTGCAAACTTTCGTGTGAGCCAAATATTGAAGCAGAATCATCAAGATCCACTGCCTCCTCTTCCTCTATAGGTATCAATGGGATTAGAGGGGTTTCAGAATCGTCATGTTTTCCATCAGGTTCAGCTGGCTCTGCAGGGCTGTAAATTTATAGTAGGTAATTTAAACTAAAATTTCTCGCTGTAACATTTGACTAGAAATACATTTGCAGGGCATGGCAGCTGATTTACAGTAGGTATTTTAACAAATCTATTCACAATATCATTCAAATGAAAATACATTTGTGGGGTCACAAAAGTATCATTCAAAAGGAAAACATATGGCTACCTTGGTGGAATAGCAGATGGTCGGGGATATACAGCTTCCAAAAACCGTACTTCACGCTCACACTGTGTTTTACTTTCTTCACTGTCATCTCCGGCAGCTACTTTCCATGAATGATTGATCACAAACTACACATACATCAAATAGCTAAGAAACAACTTTTCTCCAAATGAAAACAAGTCTGCTTGAATTAAAATTAAGAAATTAATATAGTTAAGAGACAGCTTGTTCTCCAAATAAAAACAAGTCTGCTTGAATTAAAATTAAGACATTAATAACCACCATGTAAAAAATTAAAGGAGGGCAATCTAAAGGCCATAACAAGAAAAGACAGTCAACAGTAATCATTTGATTGATTGATAGAGAACGTTTAATTTAGATCACATAACAATCAAGCCACCACATCACATACCCTGGGAGGTATTCGCCAGGCTGTCTGTGGTACCATGCAAGGTTCTTCTGGTTTATATTGTGCTGAAACACTTCTTCCAAATCCTGGAGGTAAATCATAATCCAATCCAGATTCGATTGCATGCCATAACCAAGGTTTCTTTGCTTGCAGTTGATCTTGAACGCCAATCTGACCAGCCTGCAATGGTGCATCTTCTGCAAGAAATAATCTAACCTGCAAAGGAAAAGAAGAAACCAATACATAAACAATGGGCAGCTGTAAAAATTTATACATTTACTCCACCAAACACTGAGGAAGAGAAACAAACTCATTTGAAGACATGTTAAAAGTAGCATTTAATTTTGAATGCTAGCAGAGCCCAAAAAAATATTTAAATTTCACTCTAAAACCTCAAATATCCCACGATAGCTGTAAACCTATTCAGCCAGTAGTTAGTCATAGAATTCTCTGTTGCCCCACACTCCTCAAGGACACAGAAGATTGCTTCTACAAATACATCTATATTGGTATAATGCAATGCCTAATACGCAAAAGTCTCGTTTCAAAGGTAGACAATCAAACCTGTGCTTTGAAAAATATAGAATTTTATCCTAAAGCAGGTTTAAACTCTACAGCAAACAGCTTCAGGTGTTTTGATTTTAGATTAAAAAATTTATCACAGATAATTATTTCATAATACCGTCTCAGACCACAGAAAAAATGAGATGAGAAGCTTGCATGGACTAACAGAGAGATTGGCTGCATTTAAAGTTGCTCATACAAATAGCATATTCTGATTTTAGGATTCGATGTACAAACACCAAGTATAAGCTGCAACACCTCCGTACTTCAAGAAAATTATATAAATTCTGTTTCAGTTTATAAAACAAAATTCCAACAGGGATGTTGTAGTCTTACAAGATTTCTACATCCATCATCCACCAAACAAGATATTAGGGAAAACCATTCCCAAATAATTTATAATCCTACTCGTCTACAAAAAATTGTTAAATTTGGTCACAATCCTGAAAATCAATCACACCCATGTGCATCAAATGAGAGTATCAACCATAGTAGTTTTAACTTTTATACTTACATCTAACATAATCTTCGTATTTGAGCCAGTGGTCATGCACATTTGTAAATGCAGTATTGTCCGGTGTGATTTCTGACAATTAATTCCCATTGACAAAATGGCCATTTGGGAACAACGATTATACTTTATTAAATTTTATTTTTTAAACACAAAAAGTAGACTATTTTGGTTGCATTTATGCGATGTGTACATGTTTTTAAACTTTTTATTTAAGTACTGTCAAAACAAGTAATTTTTATAACATCAATGTTCTGCCTTGAGGGTTATCACAAAATAATATATTAAATATTATCCTTGTCTTCAAAATACTCCAGAATTAATCAGAAAATTCAGTTTTCAGTATCAATCAGCATAGCAAGAAACACAACAGCAATATTTCATTGCACGTTAAAACAACTCAAGATGCTAAAGTGACAGCAAATGGCATTTCCGGCCGTTTCAATCCATTTTTTTTTTTTTTCATTTCTAAAGTTCAAAAGATTGAAAATTTAATAATTAAAATATTGAATAAAAAACATTAAACCTGCTGAAACAAGCTTTTTCGACAGCAAACTTCACAGCAGGAAGCGCAAGACCCTCTTTTCAGACTTTTTACAAGGATTAGGGACTCACAAAGCGCACACAAGTATTTCTAAGCAATATAAGTGTCAAAGAGAGAGAATGCCAACATATCAACCCTGAAGCCTGCATCCAAATTGCAAAAGCTTTTGGTGGGCGTAAAGCCTTACAAGGCTCCCCTGCCTTGCTATATACAGATTATTATAAATGTGGGATAACCTACACTCTACCTTATCTCATTATACAAAATTATTATCAATGTTCGATAATCCACAACTACCACTTTTTTTATATGTTTTTTTATAACATGTCATCATTTAAAATATATGACCAGTGAGACATTATTGGCTATAGCTTCATAATACACACTAATTTATATGATTATTGATGTGACATATCTTAACCTTTAAAATTCTCTTTTTATGTTTTAATTTTTATATGATTATTTAATAGATAATAAATCTTATGCATCATGAATGGGCTTTATTTGTGATTTTTTTATGTTTTTACACTCAACCATATGCAATGTGTGATTCATGAATCTCTAAAATTTTGAAAACCTCACAAACAATGTGTGCACAGTCCCTACTCCAAAACCTCCCCATCCCAGTTTCCTGTCACAATCATAGATATGCAGGCAGAATAGACTCTTGCTAATCCTCCTTTTTTAAGAAACTCGTCAAGGTCTTTGGTGACAAGCAACAACTAATATAACCACTGCAACTATAACTAAATAACAACTAATGCAACTATAATTAAAGAACACCTGCCTACTGAGCATTGAAACTAGTTCATTTGATTCTGTTCAAATCATTGAGAATGCTCTAATAGACAACACTCGGTCAACTTTAAATTTCTACAGATAAGAAGCCAAGAAACGAGCTTTTCCAATTGCATGTCTGCTAAATCCAACATGATTGGGGCATGGCCATTACAAACTCCAATGACCATCTCCAAGAAACACCCTTATTTAATACTTAACGAAGAACTGATCATGTTGAATTGAGCGCTTATCCTAGCTAAGCTATAACATCCTTAACAATGCCTATAACAGTAACAAAACATAGAGGCGCCATTAACAACAAAAAAGAATGATTGCAGGTGCAAGCCACAAGACCTGCAGAATCATGTATGTTATAAAACTCGCTGAATCTCCTAAGACAAATTCGCCCAAAGTAATCAATTTGAAACATTGAAACATTTTATTACCAAGTCGAGCCATTTAATCCAGTTATCAATCACATGGCGATCTTATAATACTCATTGAATCTCCTAGACAAATTCGCTCAAAGAAATCAATTGAAACATTGAGACACTTTATTACCAAAGCAAAGTCATTAAAACCAGTTATCAATCACAAGGCGATCTTATAATACTCCCTGCATCTCCTAGACAAATTCACCCAAAGTAATCAATTTGAAAGAGACACTTTCATACCAGAGACAAGTCATTTAATCCAGTTATCAATCACAATGCGATCTCTGTCCTGATTATTAAAATGATGAATGCAGAATTGTAAAATAGACATACTAGAAAACATCTAAACATTAAGTAGCAGGCACTACATTCTAAAAACAAACACGGCCCCTATGATTCATGCACCCATAAAAACATCATTCAAATAGTAGTGTTCAACATTGCAAAAGTCGTTTAATTGAAAAGGACAAGGAAAAGATGAGATAAACACCTGACAGAGATTGTTCTCGGGCGCCCAGGACACTTTCTTAGTATTTCGACGACTAGGCTTGTTCGGCTCGGCTTGGCTAGGCATTTGATTCAACAGTCCCATGCTGGACAACAAAGTGGAAGCAGCCATCTGCAAATTTACCGTTGAACCCATTCCTTCCTCAGCCTCTGTTTCCTTACAATGTCTAGTTCTTGCTTATATAGCCAGACAGCTTTATTCTTAGGGGAGACTTTTATTGTTACTTCAGTATGCTCTTTAGTACTTGCTTTATTTGCTGTGCAGCCGAAGGGCTATGCAAATCAAGGCTTATATTAAGCTGGCTCTGCTATCTTCCAAATCGGATCCTGTGAACAAGGACCATAGACAGGTTCTTGTACAACTGCCAGTGTTCTTATCAATTCCTTAAGATGAATGCTTAAAGAACCAACAATTTTATTTTGTTTTTAAAGGTTAAAGAACAAATTATAGGTTATTCGCCATTCATTACACTTCCTCTACTGTACTGAAAAGGATCATGCGCTCCAGGGATCCGTTCTGACGGGAAAGATTCAGTAATACACCGTAATGTCACTGTCTTGGAATGTTCCAACGGGAATCAGATCGGACCGATTTGAAACCCTAGAATGCTCACGATCATGTTAAGTCAAATCGTAAAATCTTATTGGATCTTTACTTTCTTTTTAGCTTTAACAAGAGAACGAATGGAGCTTTTGGCCAGTTTGCAAACAGAACTTTAAAAAGAGCTCTTGCAAGATGTCGGCAGTATTGCAGTACAGGTATCTTTCAAGGCTTTTTGTAGGTTTTCCAAGGTTTCCAGTCTCATGTGGATATGATCGGATACATTATAAATGGATTATGTTTTTATTAGGCAATCAGAAGGTTAAACAGAGCCTCAGCCGCTTAAAATCCTGAATGATGACTTTAAGATTTACAGTCGGCCTACAGATTAAAAATAATCTGCTTTTCCTTCAAATCAAGATAGATCTGCCTACTTTTTCAACTGTTTTTCTTTGAAGAAACCAATACTCTCGGATCTTTCAACTTGCAGCGCTCAGATTTCTCCAAAAAACAAGAAATAAAAAGAGTTCCACCACGGATCAAAACGATTTCACCGCCAAAAACAAAATATACTTCAGATCGACTCTTTCAGGATTCCTCCCCCGTAGCAAAACACAACTCGCAAAAATTTACACAACTGCCGTTATAGAGGGACGCACCTCCACTATCGTACAGTTAAATAAACCTATTTTTCGCATCTTTCACCGATTTCCTTCACAAAATGCTACTTCAACACCACAAAAATACGCTCTGAACACGGATCTCACCAAACCCTAGCCCGCCGTAACACGACCTTAAAATAAAACAATGAATCCTCACGAAAACCGTTCAAATAGCTTTCGAAACAACAGCTTCCTACGGCTGTTTCAGCAAAGGACAATCATTACATGCCAAATGTCTCAACCATTAAAATCAGTTAAATCTTGGCGACTGCAAAACCAAACCCGTCAAGAAAAGTCTCTATGGATCGAGAAAAGCCTGCCGGATCCAACTGTGTGCTCACAAGGCCAAAAAAAATTACAAAGATGCCGATCAAAATCTACGATTTTTCTACACTTGTCCAACACTGACTCCACTGCCCTGCTTATAGACCCTCCTACGGCGCAGCGCAATCGTAGCCGCACGATTGCTGGAATCGACGGCCGAGATAAAACAGGCTCCTAAAAACCTAAGAAGAAAAGTAAAACCCTATTTCTCCATTACAGCCGCACGATAACAAAAAATCCGACGGCGCGTGTTTGTTTTTGCCACGTGTAAGATGATGCTGTCTTTGATTCTTCCCTGGTTTTGCACGGCAACCATGCAAAGGTCTGCCGTTGGATTGCGTTGATCGTACGGATGATGTTGGTTCAGTTTGGCGGTTCCAGATAAGATTGGATTTCAAATTTTATTTCATTCGGAAAGAAGCGGTAATTGTCGGTCTCGACGTGCTGCTTTTATGGCCACTTTTGTAAACCATAATTTAATCTAAACTTTCGCATATTTCGGTGATTGATATTTTTGTGATCGATATTTCAAACTCATAATTTATTTATGGCCTTGTCGGCGGCGAACGGGGTTGCTTAATTTATGTTATTGCTTTTCCTTTTTTAAAGATGATGCATAGGGAACTCACTTTAAATTTATTTGGTAGATTTCCATTGGAAAACATTATCATATTTATTATTAATATATGATGGTTATTGAATCTTTTTATTGGTGAGAGGACAACTCATCAACTATGGTAATTTAGAGTTTATAAGATTATATTAAAAAACAAAAATAAAAATAGATATTTACAAGCATATGATGCAGTGTTAGAAGGAGGTAGAGGTAAATCATCTTTTGAAGGTTGGGTGCTTCAAGCAGGGTCAATCGAAGGAGGATCGAGTGTCACCCAACCATCTTGAGAAGTTTCAAGGGAGGCAATAAAATAGTGATGCCTTGACCTAAAGACGGTTGGATAACGAATGAACCACCCCTTGCATAGGGGAACTCCATCGCAATGGACTAGCAGCAAACTTCACATGCAGTAGCAGTGGACGTCAACCCCCCAACTAAGGAGGAGGAGTGGAAAAGCACTTGCAGCTATAAGAGTGGCTCCATCAGTGCCTCGACGCCAAAGGAAGGGAGACATGAGGTGGTTGGTTTGAAGGATGTGACTTATAGTGCAGGGATCACTCTCCCAATGATTGAGCAATGTCTACAAGTGTTGAAACTCGAGTGTTACCTTCTCGACTTGAGTTTGGATCTACATAAGAGCCAAAGAGAGAACAATCATCTTGTCATTAACAAAAATTTGTGAAGAAACTTCTTAAATGTTAAAAATAGCTGAATTCATATATTTCCATAGCTAAAATAAAATTATAGCTCTGAAGAAGTTACACATAAAAGCAATATAAGTCGTTCTCTAAGCTTTATCCCAAAAATAACCATGTTTAAGAGAAGGGCTCTGGCTAAAATAGTTGGAAAAGATTATGAATCCATTATCAGGTAGATTGAGCTCTTGGACATGTCCAAAAGAAATGTTTGAAGGACTCAGGTCTAGAGCAATTTGGACATTTTGTTAGGATTGTGGAGCTAAAAGCTTCACTGATGCAGATACAGAGGAGGTTGCAGGAGAGTTGCTGAGTGTCAGAGACACCGGCGTCGGTCAGGCCAATCGACGTCGGCAGAAAAGGGCAGGAAGGCAACCGACGTCGGTTAGAGATCGGCCGGCGTCGGTGACCCCCAGGCAGACAGGGACTGACGTCGGTCGCCTGTGTGGTTCGACTGCGAGCTATTTACGGGCAGTTAGCTAACGAACCAAGTGTTTGCATGAAGAGATCTATTTTTAGACTGAGAGCTGCGGATCTAATTATTGTAATTAGATGTCTAATTATTGTTTGGATGAGATCTATATAATAGACTCATGGTTGTATTGGAAAAGGGTGCTAGGGAGTAAGAGAGCATAATTATAAGCTCCTTTTGTGTGTGAGGTAGAGCAATGGTGCGTTCCTCCTAGTGCCACAGTACCAGGGGTGTTGGTGCTGGATTGGAGAGCCAGCTGGATTCTTCAGGTGTGTAGGATCTTGGTCACAGTTGCATGGCCTATATAGGAGATCTACATGGTAAGTAAGATCGTTGATCTGCAGGTGTATGTGTGTGCAAGGTCGAGGTTCACAGGTGAGCAGAACCGTTGTTTGATTTGCAGGTGTGCAAGGTCATATAGACAGCAACACAATAGGGAGCAGTATCAGGCAGGATCTACTTGGAGTACAGGTGTGTACTCGGATAGAGCAAGAGGAAGGCAAGGAAGTTCCTTCCATGAGTATGGTCTGTTGAAGTGCAGGTTATTGCAGGTTCATGGGAGATCTACTTGAAGTACCTTGAGTACTTGTGGAGCACGTGGAGTGCTTGTGGAGTGCGTGGAGCACTTGTGTTGTGCGTGGAGCATGGGAGGTGAACACCAACTCTGTATTTGAGTTGGGTGTTGGGACCTGTGAGAGGGAGAGCTTTGGGGAGAAGAATTACTGTTCACTTGAGGTGTGGGAAACCTCTGTAAGGTGGTGGAGAAGAAGTGGCATCTTCTTTATTGTATTCTTTTCTGTATAAAGTGTTAATACAAGTTGTGTATTGTCTCTCATATGCTGTGTTATTCTGAATTCTAGTTACTTGGTGAATCTGGTTATTTTCCGCATATTATAGTTGTTTGAAGTTTGGTAATCAATTGTATGTTTTCGGTTTCGCATCCTGACAAGTGGGATCAGAGCATGTTTGTTGTTCTAGATTCCTGACAAGTGGTATCAGAGCCTTGGTTGTAGGTTCTTGAGCTCGATACCAACAAGTGGTATCAGAGCTAAGGTTGCAGGAAGCAGGTTGTGTTTTGGTTACAGGGCACTCTCAGGGGTTTCTGATTGAGTGGGAGTAGAGCAACGGCAGATCAAAGTAAGCTAAGAATGGAGGAGTTGAAAAGCACAGACGGTTACTCACGGTCCGATGGAAAGAAATAGCAGGTAAAAGAAGATTGTTGGTTGGTAACAGATCAGCATGAAGAAACTGAAGATACAGATGTAGCAGGTGTTGTTGCACAGGATGTATTTGCAGGTTTCTTGGATAAAGTTGAATCTTGGATAAAAGATTCGGTTGCCTCTTTCCATGCAGCCCCAGGTAGAGGAGCTGGTAAGCCTTGCCAAAGAATTGGCAAAGGGGAAGTGAAGCTGAAATTGCAGGCGGCCAACACACAGGTGTTGATGAAGGTCATGCAGGTCCCAAGTCTGGAGATATGGCTAATTTCTTCAGAAAGATTGGGTGATGAGAGATGCATAAGAACTCTCACAGCGGTAGCACTTGAATTAGCTGGTGGTAAGAAAATAGGTATACTTTATCTACTTGTTTATATTACTGATTCTTCTTCTATTGCGGAGACGTGGCTTCGTAGGCTTGGTCACATGAGCAGGAAGGAGATGCATGTTCTTAAGCGGAAGACAGATATATTTGATAGGCTTAAGAACTGGAAAGCCTTGGTGTTCTTGGAGGAGATGGCGGACAGAGTTCAATGGATGAGGCTGGATACTTCTGAGCAGAGCAGTTTGGACATGGGTTTTGATTCAAAGAAGCTCGCGGGTAAAAAAGTCATCACTCACAGGCGAACACAGACACCGGCGTCGGTCAGAAGGAATCGGCGTCGAACAGACAGGTGCCGATGTCGGTCATGTGCAGACCGAAGCCGGCAGTGTCGGGCAGGGTAAGACCGGCGTCAGTCATGGGACCGACATCGGCAGTATGTAAGACCGATGTCGGTCAGGAGGACCGACATCGGCAGAAGGGACACCAGCGCTAGCAGGTTGGTAGTTAGGTACAGACGCATGGAACCGACGTCGGTCGGATGCAGACTGTGGGGTGACCGAGGTCGGTCACTGTAACGAATTTTGGGTGGACAGCATGTTGTCAAGGAGTCTCAAACACCCATACGGAGGACTGAAGGCGTAAGTAGGCCCTCAAATTCGTTGTTCCTTTTCTTCATACTTGTTGCTGATTGTATAGCAGGAAGGATCCAGGAAACAGGTGTGAGCTAGGCAGGATTATGATGCAGAACCAGACGGGAGTCTTGGTAGGTTTGCCAGCTGGATGAAAGCACAGAGACGAATGGATGCCTTAGTAGAAGAATAGAGAGAACGGATACGTGAGACGGAAGACCAGGCATATGGTCTTGAGGAAGCTGCAGGACAGTGGTACAGGTTTTGACAGGTGGAGGACGAAGCATGGCTTCAGTCAGTGTCAGGTAACTACTGTGGTTTGACTTACCAGGGGGATGATGATTGCAACATCATTCTGTTGCTGTATGTGGATAGTATGCTAGCTAACAGGGGTGTACATACAGGGTTTTGCTGAGCTAAGGGTAAGATTAGTTCAGTGGCATGTCATGAGGAGTTTGGAGCAGCGGAATTCTTTGACATGGGAGGCATGGAGATCACAGGTTGATTTTGTCTCGAGTGGGAGTTGATGTGAATCAGGTGTTGGCGAGGTTCGGGATGCAGAACCGGAGCACACTAAGGGCTGGACAGGTACAGTGTCCGAAATCACATGAGGTCTGGTATAGACCTGAGTATTCCCATGCAGTGGGAGCTGTCAGAGTTAGGAGCCAATTCGGGGAAGTGGGTTCTCAGGTTTTCTGAGAGGGACCGGCAGCAGGTGTTGCTATGCAGGGTAAGGGCTTCACTACAGGTGTTGTAGGTTCGGATGTGGCAGGGTACTCGGATGACAGGTGGTACACCACGGGATGTGTGGTGGGTTGTCTTCAGGTGGGAGCTTGAAGAGGGATACAAACCAGGAAACAGATTAGACAGAGTACAGGTACAGGTACAGTGCAGCTGTTTATCTCCAAGTGGGAGATTGTTAGGATTGTGGAGTTAAAAGCTTCACTGATGCAGATACAGAGGAGGTTGCAGGAGAGTTGCTGAGTGTCAGAGACACCGGCGTCGGTCAGGCCAACCGACGTCGGCAGAAAAGGGCAGGAAGGCAACCGACGTCGGTTAGAGATCGGCCGGCGTCGGCGACCCCCAGGCAGACAGGGACCGACGTCGGTCGCCTGTGTGGTTCGACTGCGAGCTATTTACGGGCAGTTAGCTAACGAACCAAGTGTTTGCATGAAGAGATCTATTTTTAGACTGAGAGCTGCGGATCTAATTATTGTAATTAGATGTCTAATTATTGTTTGGATGAGATCTATATAATAGACTCATGGTTGTATTGGAAAAGGGTGCTAGGGAGTAAGAGAGCATAATTATAAGCTCCTTTTGTGTGTGAGGTAAAGCAATGGTGCGTTCCTCCTAGTGCCACAGTACCAGGTGTGTTGGTGCTGGATTGGAGAGCCAGCTGGATTCTTCAGGTGTGTAGGATCTTGGTCACAGTTGCATGGCCTATATAGGAGATCTACATGGTAAGTAAGATCGTTGATCTGCAGGTGTATGTGTGTGCAAGGTCGAGGTTCACAGGTGAGCAGAACCGTTGTTTGATTTGCAGGTGTGCAAGGTCATATAGACAGCAACACAACAGGGAGCAGTATCAGGCAGGATCTACTTGGAGTACAGGTGTGTACTCGGATAGAGCAAGAGGAAGGCAAGGAAGTTCCTTCCATAAGTATGGTCTGTTGAAGTGCAGGTTATTGCAGGTTCATGGGAGATCTACTTGAAGTACCTTGAGTACTTGTGGAGCACGTGGAGTGCTTGTGGAGTGCGTGGAGCACTTGTGTTGTGCGTGGAGCATGGGAGGTGAACACCAACTCTGTATTTGAGTTGGGTGTTGGGACCTGTGAGAGGGAGAGCTTTGGGGAGAAGAATTACTGTTCACTTGAGGTGTGGGAAACCTCTGTAAGGTGGTGGAGAAGAAGTGGCATCTTCTTTATTGTATTCTTTTCTGTATAAAGTGTTAATACAAGTTGTGTATTGTCTCTCATATGCTGTGTTATTCTGAATTCTAGTTACTTGGTGAATCTGGTTATTTTCCGCATATTATAGTTGTTTGAAGTTTGGTAATCAATTGTATGTTTCCGGTTTCGCATCCTGACAAGTGGGATCAGAGCATGTTTGTTGTTCTAGATTCCTGACACATTTGTGTTGAGCAATTCCAATGTGTAGGAGGTGTTCCCTAACAAGGAGGCCTTGATAAACTAGGCACCAAAGAAAATATGTGAGCTTGCGCTCAAACTTGGCATTTTGTTAAGTCTGATAAGCCTAGTCACAAGCAAAGAAATTAAATTCCAACACCTATTTAACTTGTCCAAAATATAAGAGAATAGGTTCATGATTTGATAAATGAGACTGGGAAAATAATTTATAAACGGAGTGTCATTGTTCCACCTCTAGTCCTTCCACCATGCACGTGGAGGTTGTAAACCCATTTTTTGCAACATGACATCAAGCATCAACACTTGGATACGTAAAATGGAAGATAAAACCATATTAAGCAAATTATATTTGTCTTTTAGCAAAAGTCATGAGATCCAGTCTTGAGAAGAGATCAAATCCTTTATAGTGTGAATTCCTTTTTTAAATAGCCACAAAGCTTTTATACCTAGAATTTCTGCTAGAGGAAGACTTGTATTGGTAATTACAAGGGACCAACATATATTATGGTCATTGAAGGAAAAACCATTGTGACATCCATCTCTAACCCATTTTAGAAAAGGTTTGGTAGCTTCAAAATCTTTCCTTATGCTCTTGGCTACAAAATAACCTTCTATTATGATAAGGGCAGTGGTAATCAATAGAATGTGAAAGCCAATGTTTTTCCAACTATTTTTCCATAGGGGTACCTATAGAAATGTAGTGCCTTAGAATTGTTTTCCAAGCCTCATTAACTTCAATTGCTCTAACCACCCACTTAGCACAAAGGGAAATACTTTGTATGTAGACATCAACAATATGCCCATTCCTCCTTTGTCACAAGGAGGGTAGTAGATATATCAAACAACCTTGTGATAGCCTCTAGTGCTCTGATCATTGGCCCAAAGAAAGTCTCTAAGAACATTGACCAAGTTATCATTTGAGGTTTTGGAGGGGGACCAACAGGAGTAGTAAAAATGAGTGGATGTAAGGATTTTGGTACAAACCTAAAATTTACTGGCTAATGAGAAAGGTTTGGAAATCCAATATAAGACCTTCATTTATACCCTATCAATAAAATACTACCATTAATATGGAGAAGAGCTATCAAAAGCAAAAGGAATACCAAGACATTTGAATCTCTCTCCTTTTTGTATCCACTTCCACTGATAATGATGGATTCATTCACGCAAAGGCATCATGCTCTGTCTGTAACATTAGGATTTTGGCCAATTTCAAATTAGACCTTAATGCTTTGCTAAAAATGTCAAGGCATTGAAGTATCTCTTTGAAGGAAGTTGCTTGCTTGTCGAGAGTATGGAAGGTATCATCTACAAAGTGCCCATTAATAAGTTGAGAGGCACGATCAATAAGAACAATACCCCTGATAAGTCCTCTATCTACTATTTGAATAAGAAAATAACCAAATGTCTCAACAACAAAAACATATAAAGTAGGAGTTGGATGAAAAACTTGTGTAATGGAGCTAAAAAGGGTCAAATCTATCATAATTATGTCCATTAAGGCAAACCGATGCATCATAAAGCAAAGTTTACCTACCGAGAGAAAGAATTGGCCAAACCCAAATCCTTAAGCATAGGGAAAATAAAGAGCCATTCTATCCAATTGTAAGCTTTTTCAAAATCAAATTTGAGAAAGATGGTCCTTTGGAAAGAGGCTCGAGCCCATTACATTTTTTCCCAAGTAACAATTAAATTATCATATATGTATATGTATATGTATATGTGTGTGTACGTATACATATATATACATGTGTGTGTGCACATGTGTGCGCGTGTGTGTGTGTGTGTCAGATTTAGTTCACTAGGACCATGGCAATGATTTTATAAAGAACATTCAAGAGGGTGATAGGGCACCAACTAGTAATAATCTCCAAGTCACTAGTATTGGGGATGAGTTTAATATTGTCTTTATTGATATCAATTTCTAACGACTTGTTTTCCAGAGCCTCTTTGTAAATTTGTAACAAGTTGGGCCCTAAAAATTGCCAATTAGATTTATAGAATTCATAAGGAAAATCATCAATCCTTGGTGCTTTGCCATTTGCCATGTATTGCACTACGTGAAAGAGCTCATCAAGATAAAGAGGAACGTCACATTTTTTTGGTTCGAAAGGCTTAATTTGGGGGGCACCACATTCAAACATTCTTGTAAAGCATGTGCTCTTTCCACTAAATCTTCCTAGGCTTGGAACACCAACTTGTAATGGTTCAAAAAAGTCAAGGATATTTCCAATATATTGGTGAGGCGCTTATGTGCAAGCTTGATGGATTTAATCTTCTCCTTGGCATGTTTGGTCCTGAGAAACTTGAATAAATCCTTTGAGGCATTGCCCCCTATCTTATGCCAATGCATACACTCTCTTGTTGTGCTCCTTTGGATGCACGACTATTGACAATTTTGATCTTATACTTGAGAGAGGCAACCATGGGTTGCAGGGGTGAGTCCAAAGGGTTCTGCTTAAGGATGGAGGAAATCCTTTAGTATTTCTTGATGACAGTGCCATTGGCCCACTTCCTAACTTGTGTAATACATTTTCCATAGTGGCAAAGGAAGGTGGTGGTGCAATTGATTGCCTCATTCCACCAGTCAATCCAACTGGCAACGTATGGTGGCAATGACTCAGGTAGTGCCCTCGTGGTTGAGAAGGGACGTGTTCATAAATAATTGATTATATGGTACTTTGAGATGGTCACCACCCCACTCCACTATGTAAGTGACATATTATGATTAGAAAGGACAATTTTTGGATGGACTATGACAACATTTTTGTTAAAAATCGAGAAGGATAACACGTGATTCTCAGAAAGCATGATATGGTCCAACCATTTATGGACACTAATGACATCCGCATATAAATTGGACCAAGTATACCATGGAATATTAGTTAATGTGTGTCATCGAAGGAGTGGGTCAACTAAGTCCCATTAGTATTTAAAATAATATGATGTTTCATGTTCTTCCATGCACCATCTCATTTGAAGGGGATTAGCTTTTTCCTCAAGACTCTCGATTATATTAAATTCACCACAAATTAACAAGGTGAAAAGGGGCAAATTGTTAACAATCCATCTCCATAGCATCGTTATGTTAGGGCCATCATTCAAGGTGTAAATATTGAGAATGCCTGAGGAATGACCATCATTGTCAAGAAAATCCAAACAACTCAATGTGATTAATCTTCTCCTAAGACAATAATTAAGAGGGTAAATTTTAGTGAAACTAAATTATTGGCATTGTCACGTCCATCTTCATGTAAAGTGGAAAAGTGATATGCGTCAGACCCATAGACACTTCATTTCTGCCACCCTAGTATCACAACTATTCACCATCATCATTATTCACTATTATGCATGGTAAACCCTATTTATTCTGTAAGCCCAAGTCATTAATCCAATTACTATTTTCATCATGAATCTTGACATTGTATCCCTAATCACATTATTGCACCACATCATAACCCTAATTCTATCTCATACATCCTTAATCGACTTGTCACTATTTTGCATCACCCTCAGTCAATTAATCGATTAATCCATTAATACTATTACACAATTAAACCTTGGCAATCCCACTAAATGCCAAATCTAGATTAACTAATTAATCAGACACATTAGTTAATTAACTCATCATAACCAAAAAATTCAAATGCTAAATTTGAAATTATCTAAAATCAAAATTTCAAAAATCTTCAAATCAATTCAGATCCCCGTGTTAATCAACAAATTTCAAGGCAATCTACAAACTTCAAGGCAAAGGACAAGAAGTGCAATCAAGCCACTCCTCATAACTCCAAAGCCTTCCACACTCAACTCCCCACATTTATTCCTCAACATCTCTCATTCAATGGGGAGGATGACTCATTCTCAACCATTGATCTTGGATCAAGATCAACGGTCCACATTCATCCTAAAAATATATAAATTAAGTTCACATCCATTCATTCTAACAAACTCACATAGTCTACCAACATTTTGTCTCTTTAAGCTCTAAATCAAGCATCCAAGCCATCAAGCATCAAACTAATCATCTAGTTGACAAGGGGAGGCATTTCCCATTTTATCATGCGGTCTCCACAATAAGAAACTACATCCACAAAGTAATTGAGCAACATCCAAGCATCAAGAGGGTCTCTTTCACTATTGGTAAGTGAAGGTATGGCATTCTTGCTCCCTCTTTGCTCATTGAAGGTACCATTGCAAATGTGTTTAGCATAAGAATTATGTTTTTATTTTGATTGCTAACATCCTTTATTTTTGCTAACAATTTTTCTTGTGTATACTTTTGGCATGCTTGGTCTGACCACGTAATCCCACAATCCTTTGCATCATTTTGCTTGCCATGTGTCTTGGGCTTGGTTGGTCATATTTTAAGATTTAATATTTTTAGTCAAATTTCATGTTTTTGGCTTTAAAATTACATTTTGAGACTTGCATCATCTATGTCTTGCTAAATGGCATATGTGTGCCTCAAATCAACATTTATGTGCCCAAAAATGACATTTGTGTTTCTGAACATTTCTTACTTTTTGTCATGACATTTGTGATTCTTGCGACATTAGTGTCCTATTAAATGTTGTTTGTGCCTATGTGTTCAATGTTTGCATGTTTGGTCTTTGTCTACTTCGTGTGCACTGTTAACACAGATGTTGCATTGCCTTGTGATGTTTATGCCCTGCTAAACAATGTTTTTGATTATGTGTTTGATGTTTTCATCTTTGGTTTCTATATGTTCTTAGATTAATGTCTGCAGAGAAATCGCATCATCTACATTTCTCATAACATCTATGTGTCTCAGATCAACATCTGCATCCTACTAACACCATTTGCATGTTTTAAAGGTTAATCATCTTTTTTTTTAGGTTTTTCAATCAATGAAGACATTTTAAACAAATTATTGACTAATTTATTGCAGGTTTTCGCTAGCTAGAGACATCTTATCAATGAAACATACACATTTTATAACATTTAAACTAAATTAACCAATCTTTTTTGTCTATCTTTCATTTAGTTTTCGCTTACGTGTGTTTCATAAACCTAAGGTTTGTATGCTCTACCCTCATGCCATAAGGTGAAATTGGGAATCATAAACAACTCGTACCATTTATTTTATCTTTTCAAGGTCTAAAAACTAGGATTTTATCACCTAATGTCGAGACAAACCATATGTTTTGGAGAACCATATAAATTCTTAGGGAGTTTTTATTATTGGCTAAGTGATCGTTTGTTTTACCATTGTTGATAAGTGAGGGGGTTTCCTCTTTAAATACCCAAGCCCCAAACAACACCTTTGCCACATGGATTTTGACCTTGACATACCATAAGATATATATAAGATGCCCCTATATAGCCTATTCAACCTAGATTACAAGCCTATTTATTGCAGATGGATAATGGTGTAGGGAACACAACATTCCTTAATATCACCCACCACATACCTTTCCAAGTACTATCGATGGGCCATTAGATAGTTTTAATCCTACATGATTAGCTATATTGTGATTGGTTCTTTGATTGATCCCCATGTGTTAAGCTAATGTTATACCTAATTCAAAATAAAATTAGTAAAATGTTCAAATGTAATCTAACCAATACCAAGTCAAAGCGAAATCGTAAATCAAAATCCAACAAATCAGGTTAATCCAAATCCAACCAAAATTAAGTCAACTAGATCCAAATTTTAATCCAAGTCAACCAAGTCAAGACACAATCCAAATCAAGAATTCAATACAAATCTAAACAATTAGTTTATCCAATCCAAATAATTAGACTTTTTACTGTCAAATCAAACCTAGTTGTCAAACCCATCCAACTTGCATCTAAGTTAACTCCAACATCCAACGAATTGGTTTAACTTAGTTAAGTCACATCAACTATTGATACAAATCTAAATCAAAAGCATGACACCCACAATGAGGTACCAACTCAAATGAAATCAAAATCTATATCCCAAAAATCCCTTTAGTCATAATCCATTTTACTTCCATCAAGAACATGTTATTAATAATTATAACAATAGTTTGGTTGATTAGAGAGAATACCACAAGGAAGATAATGACTTGTTCAAGATTGATCAAATAAAAGTCCAAATGGATTGTAGACACTCCACTTTCATCACTTCCATTTCAAAATGATAATTATAATCAATTTCTTGCACCAATGTGTGAATTAGACCTAAATCTTACAATCACCCCAAATTATCAATCTAAAGGTCATTATTTTGTTGAATCACGATGACTAATCTTTAATCAGGGTCTTACATCATATCTAATCAACAACTTCATCTAATTCATCTCAAGTCAATTTGCTACTTTGCAAGTGATGTTATGGACCCATTAGATTGAACAGTTCTTCAAATTTAAACATTCCTAAAATCATATCACTTCTCATTGATTAATTAACGTTTGTTTATTAACCTAATATTCCTCTAATGGGAAATTCCATAGTTTTTTGGAATTCCCTATTTTATAAATTCATTAAATCTAATTTATCCTCGTCCTTGTGATGTCATGTGGTAACTGGTTAATTCAAATTGAGCCAAATGTCAAACTTTACAAAATATTAGTATAAATGCAGCCCATGCTCCATGAATGCAAACTCAACCACAAATATTAATGGCATAAGCCCTCCAAAATTGATTGATCCTCGACTACGCATCTTGATCATCATCTAACAGTCGAAGATGATTTGGAAAATCTATAAATAGAGGGCTCTTTTATCATTATAAACATGACCAACTAATGCAACAAAGCTATGTTAAATTCTAAAGGCCATCATCTATTAAAGTTTTTTTGTGCAAACTTACTTTGCCAAAATCTACGAAAAGCTTTACCATTTCTTCTAATTTATCATCTAAATCACACATATTTAAAAAGAGATGTCATTTACATGATTTTGTGACATTGACACAGATCTCGTGCACTAAAATATAGGCTCATCACATCTACATCCAACTTAGAAGGTGAAATCCATGTGGAAGGTATAAATGACTTTGGTTTGTCTTCCATTTGCTCGTTTGTTACTTCTTAGACGTTTTCTAGTTTGAGGACCATGCCTAGGATGTTATGTTTCTTATTGTTTTCATGTTTGATTTCACGACTAAAAAGAACTAACCTCCTTTGTATTCACATGTTTACATGGACCGATACCTATTTGAACATAAAGAGGAAATCCTCCTATGCATTATAGACATAGGTTCACGGCTTCTCCTTGACTAAAATCCAGAAGACTCATCTCACATCCTAAGTAAGAAGAAACAAAACATTCTTGAAAAAGAACAAACTATTTCTAGCCACTAGGTAAAATAAAACCAAACCAATGTTGAGTCTACCTCTCAAAATATGAATCTTAAGGTTGCATGTATTACTCTTAGAAAAGGAAAATTGACTCTATAAGAGCAAGCTAATCAAGACAAACATCCTGACATCCTTGATTAAATCCATCGACTCAGTTAGAAACTGGTAGGTCTAGCTACAAATATCCACCAACAATAATCCAATCAAAGGCAATTATCCAATCAACATCAACAATCAATCAATCAACCAACCATCAAACTATCAAAAACACACCAACATAAACCAAAATTCATCAACACCACCTCAAAGTATGCCATCCACTTAGGAATGGAAAACCATGAAAGTTTATCTTCAAGGACTGCAATTTAGAAGCCAAAGTAAGAGATATAAGTTTGAAGAACTTTGCCCTTATCCATTTGACAAAAATATGCTAAAATTCTACTTTCCTGCTCATTTTGAGGTGCATAAATTTGAAAAATACAAAGGAAAGGGGTGCCCAAGGGAACATGGCAAGTAATTATTTATGCTATGTTGAGAGGTCACCTACAATGACATTTATCTAATATGACTATTCCCTATAACTTTGGGCAGCCAAGCCCTAGAGTGGATTTTACACCTACCAATAGGGTATATATCCATATTTGTTGATGTATCAAAATGATTTGTGAAACATTTATCTTACAATGTTGAACATAAATTGACCATGATGGACCTTTGCAATGCCAAACAACAAAATGGGGAGAGTTTCTCTTCTTTCTTACAAATATGGTGGGGTCTAGCTATCAAGTTCCCTTACTTCCATCAAGAACGTGTTATTAACAATGATAATGATAATTTGATTGATCAGAGAGAATACCATGAGGAAGACAATGACTTGTTCAAGATTGATCAAGGAAAAGTCCAAATGAATTGTAGACACTCCACTTTCATCACTTAAGTGTTGAAATGATAATTAGAATCAATTTATTACACCACCGTGTGAATTAGACCTAAATATTATGATCACCCAATATCACCAACCTAAAGGTCATTCTTATGCTGAATCATGATGATTAATACTTAATCATAGTCTTACAGCGTATCCAATCAACAACTTCTCTAATTCATCCTTGTACCCTAACACACACACCCCATTTTAAAATTCCAAATAGGGGCCCAATATTTATTGAATATCCTTTTGTGGTCTTTTGAAATATAATTCTATGATATGTGAATTGGATAACATGAACTCAATGAATTATTTGGTGCTAGAATGAATTCATATGCCTTTCTTGGCTTCCAATTGTTTGCTTAATGCAGTTCGCAAGGTTTCACTTTAATCATTTGTAGGGTTTTTTCAAAGTTACATGAGAATCAAATATGTGCATTAGCCATACTACATGTTTTACTTTCCTCCTTTAATTTTCTTCAATACTTACGTACATGGTTTGATTTATGATTTATGTGACTAACCCGATTGACGTGTATTGTTTTTAGTAATATCTTTGCCTCTGTTATGTCTTTAAATAGACTATTTCACACTTAGGCATTCTCAGGACCATCCCATAGCTCATCCTTACTACACAACATTGTTCAGCTAACTCAGAGCCCAGTTAAAAGTAAAAGTTAACCTAGTAATGATGTCAACATAAATATTTGTATGGATAGTCTTGGGCAAATAGATCACTAAGCGTCATCTATGTGTCATCATCCCAACCACCCAGAGGTGACATCAACACAAAGATTTGTACAGTTAATCCCAAGCAAGTAGATCATCAAGAGCCATCCACATGTCATCATCTTGGCCACCCAAAGGTGATGCCAACATAAAGATTTGTATGGATAGTCTTGGGCAGGTAGATCTTCAAGATCCATCCATGTGTCATCATCTTGGCCACCTAGAGGTGATGTCAACACAAAGATTTGTACGAATAGTCCTAGGAAAGTAAATCATTGAGATTTGTCCATGTGCCACCATCCAACTCATTTGGAAGCCCTTAATTCATGCACAGGGTGCAAATCCTAACTATCAAGCGGATCATCAAAATCCTACCACTTATCACCATCCCACTAGGTCGTGACTAGAAGAATAAAGTACAATGAACTTTAATGTAGATTCAAGTGGAATAGTGACACACCTACATGTGTCCTTCAAATCCACAAAGGCAAACAATAGGGACACCAATGTTAATTTTGAAAGTGTAGAAAATAGACATATGTCATCTTATGATGATTAAGCATTCGAGAATAGGTGGAAAAGACCACATGGCAATAAAAACTACAAAATTTAGGTCTATAAAATTCAAATGAAAGGTTAGATGGTACAAGAGTGAAATTCATTACAACCATCAATTCACACAAAAAAATGAATTAATACATTCAATCCTTAAGGCCAATGCAACTAAAATAATATATTTCAAAGTGCCATAATTAGTCGAGTCAAATTGACTTCAATCTATCAAATTCTAAGCTATGAATTCAAGCCCCATTGTGACCAAGCAATTATAGAATTTCCACGGGACAAGGCACTTGTAAACCAGAGATTCAATAGCTTCCGCTTCTTGCATTCTAGTTCCCTCTACATACTCAATTGTAGGTCTAAACAAATACATTGACACAACATTTGATTTAACAACCTTGAACCATGAGTTCAAACATGATTTAGATATTTGGGATGAGGTTGAAGTAGTTGAACCTTACAAAGCAAAATATCAATGTTCCATTTTCATGCAAATATACAAGGATGACTTGTTGGCAATAAAATTAGTTGGTCTCCACAATGTAACAACCAAACTAGAGGTAATGCCCTGCATTGACCTACTGTATGATTTATTCCTAAATGGCAAAGTTACTGGGAAGATATTACACCATAGACTTGGCAAGACACCAATTTCATATATCAATAAAAATTCTTTTGAGAGGTATCATAGGCTTCCCATACCATAAATGACATACAAATAGGACATGCTTAATTCATGGCTCCTTGCCAATAATGTTATTAGAAAGTTATAGGGATGGGTTTGCAACCCAAACAACTTCATAGTCCAAGGCCCTACCTATGTCGTTCCCATTGTAATCTTTAAAACATGGGTGATAATTATTATAGCCCTTTTGAATAGGATATATGGTTTCTCAACCATTGCTTACGTTAATGAGATATGGGTCTCTTTGTTGGACATGATTCTAACTTATACCAAGATTATATCCCTATAATAAATTAACAGCTCCAATTTAATTTCAAAAATCACAAATCCTAGAAGTTCACCAGATGGTAACTTCTAAATGATGTCTTATGTGGTGGATGTTGTTATTGTAGGCTTTTTTCCACTTTTAGTTTTAGCTACATGGTTGTTAGTCAACTTACTTAGGGTTGCTAAGGTCATTAGAGGAAATACACTTTATGTGTTTTCTAATTATGAGTTGAGTTGTTACCTTTATGGTGACCTAATATCTCACTATATAATATACCTCCTTTGCACTTTTTGACTAATGAATTGGCTAATGAACATTTATGAAGCCCACTTTTGTGCTTTGCATTGCTCTCACCTAATCATAGGGTTTCATGTAATATGTGACATTTAGAGATCTTAGAGTAATCTAACATGGTACCATAGCTCTGATTTGATGGCCATTTTGTTAATTTTTGAATCCTTGGTGAGATATTTCATGCATGCATTCCTAGTAGCTTTCTTGATTTTTTGATTTTCATAGATTTGGTGGGATTTCATGAAAATCCATGCAAACTATATATCTAGAGTCTCTTATCATAACAAAGACAGTGCCATTAAATCTAGAAGGTGCAAAAACCATAGAATCAACTATAAACATGACCTAGATTCGTGACAACCATTTTTGTAAGGTTTCAGGTCATTTTAAGTGAAACTTTCACGCATATCTCTATAGTAGGATTCTCAAATTAGGAAATAATTTCTAGGTTTTTTGGGTTTTTCAAGTTCTCAAATAGGTCTTTACTATTTTTTAGAGTTACCACATAGTTTTATACATATTCTAGGTTTTCTATGCAAATTTGATGCCTTCACATAGTCTTCAATGAATTCTAGGAGCTTGGTAGACATTTCCACCCTCTCATATAGTTTTTGCAGACTTAGGCATTATTCTAGTCTTTTGGCAAGTTTTTAGGTTCTAGTATACATTTGAATGTGGTCAGACATTTGGGGGCAGAACTGCATTGTCAAGTAGACATTTTGCCCATATTGGACATTTACCCCCATCAAAAACTACATCTTCATCAGAATTCTTTTGCCTAATGAACATCTAACCTTCATTGGACATTAGATAGTTGGATAATAGGTCTTAGCCCTTGGTCATATGGGAAATAAGCCCTTGGTCACTTCCAACCCAAAAGTTCTTAACTTTTGCTCCATGGAGTCATAATTCTTTTTGAAAAAATTGATTCAAAAAAATTTCAAGATTTTACTCCAAGCACCTTCCTTTTTTTGGTAAGTTGATCAAACAAATTTCCACCACTATTTGCCACCAAATTTTTCATAGCTCCCTTCAAACCAACTATTATACACTCTTGGACACATTGTGGGCTAAACCCAACATCCCTCCAATTATTTCATACTTACGCACAAATTGCTTAAGATACATTTTGGTTGTGTTTGACCTCTATATGAGCATGCATGTATTTGTAACTTTACGGGGGTAGGGGGGTAGGGGGTATGGTGTGGTGTTTTTCATTCTTTGGCGTCTCTTTTGCACTCTCATTTCTTGCATTATATTTATTCCTACACTTATTGCTCATTTTGACGCATTATTGATTGTGCCCAACATCCTCTTTATGAGCGTGCATTATTCTTATAACTAAGGGTTAATTGCATTTATTTTCCATAGTCTTACACTTCTTTGGTGTCTTTTTTCAATCATGTCAACTTCACTCGAGAGACACTCACAGGGGAAAGTTGATTCTACACTAGTGGTTCTTCTTGAAAAGACCAACTATGTTTCTTGGTGTGCATATATGGAATACTTACTCATGATAAATAATCATACTGCATTCCTATATGGATAGATTCTTTCCCCTACCAACTTAGGGTAGTACAATAAGTAGGCTAACACTTGTGACAAGGTTCTTGACACCTTATTGTTACATGTTTTTGTGGATCTTCATTGCCACGTGGAACATATATGTCCCTACACTATTTAGAGCATACTTTAGTCTCTTTTTGGAGATATTTTTGAGATTTATATCACTCCTCTTCTTCTCATATCTTATAATACCACTGTACTCTCTCCTCCTACTCTTATTTCCTATGATGACACATCCATGGTGTACAATATTCTTCCTTTTATCAAGCCACCATTACATAGTGATATTTTGCTTGACCTCGACTATCCCATTCAAAATTTTACTTTCATTCCTGTGCATGATGTTATTCTTACAAATCCATCATAGTTTGGTACTTTAAAGGACTCTACTATTTCTAGTGAGAGTACACCTTGTGAGAGCATCGATGACTCTTTTCTTCCTATGGATATTTAGTCTGTGGATCCATGTGAATCATTTATAGTCTCTTCTTCAACTTTGAGGGTTTTTGATTCATGATCTCCACTTCACATGGACATTCCTTCAGTGAATGCTCCATGCCATTCTTCTTCATTGACTCACCTATAATTGATGACACCCCTAAGATTGAGTACATCTCTGAGATTGATTACTCTTTTTATAGCATATGTGACTACAATAGTGATGGGGACACACCTCCACCATATACTTATCACCTTACAAATATTGAGGAGTTACTTATTGATCCACCTACCTCTAGTCCACTTCTGACATTATGGGGTACATGTATATTAATCTAGGACTCATCAAACATCAGGTATTCTATTCCATATGTATAGGAGATTTTGTAGTCTATTTTAGCCTCTGGTTTTGTTGCATCATCACTCCATAGAGTAGTTGAACCTCTTACTATGAATGAGGAGCATTATTCCTTGGTTGGATTTCTATCAGACACTTGGTGGACCCATTCACTATTCTAGGGTGATCCACTCTTCATCACACCCACTTCTAATAGGTTCACTTTAGTGGCATTACATTCAATTCTTGTGCATGATCTTACCAGACCTATGTCACGCTTTTGTTTTGGACCCTACTTAGAGTTCTTCATATTTTTGCCTCTATCATCCATTATGGAATGATAGAATTATAGTACACCATTTGAGTTCTTCCGTTGGCAAAGGGAAGAAACATTATTCGATGTGGATGGAGCTTCTTCAGTATTCAGTTAAAGGATCTCATCAATGGCATTCATCATTTTGTGAGCTCTACTATAAGTAGATTCAACATCTTGTATGGGGACTTCTTAGTTCTCATTTTTATGTGCTCTATTGCTCTTACTTGTGGACATATTTTGATTGTGCTCAATGTTCTTAGAACATGCACTTTCTTGCTTTGTTCTCTTTTGGAGAGGAGTTTTATCCTACATGTTTTCTCCTTTTCTCCATTTTATGGGAGTTACATTGTGCTTGGGTAGGTCATCAAACCTCATTATCAGGACCCAATCCTTCTTACCCACCTAAGCTACTCTTCATAAGGGTATTAGTGTAGGCTTTTTCTTGCTTTTGGTTTTACCTAAATGGTTGTTAGTCAGCTTGATCAGGGTTATTAAGGTCATTAAGATAAATACATTTTATGCATTTTATAATTGTGAATTGAGTTGTTACCTTTATGGTAACCTAATATCTCATGATATAATGTCCATCATTTGTAATTTTTGACTAATGAATTGGCTAATGAAAATTTATGAAGCCCACTTTTGTGCTTTGCATTACTCTTGCCTAATCATAGGGTTTTGTGAAATCTATGATGTTCAGAGATCTTGGAGTAATCTGATAGATATTGTGACTGTAATTATGTATTCTTCATTTGGTGAGCCCTGACAACCATCCATTGAGTACCCAAAGAATATCATATGTGATGAATTCAATATCCTCCATGTGCATAGGTTCAGGAAGAATATGAAAAGGATAACTAAGACCTTTTATCCCATGGTATATAAAGTTATATATGGGATGCCCAAGTTGTTAGATACTATAAAAAATACCATTTGGAAGATGGGTGATTACTAGTTGTACTCCAAATACATAATAATCAGAATTGAAGGCACAAAAGCACACCCTTTTTACCTATCAAAGATTGTGTTGGATAAGGTTGTTGAGTAGGAAATTGCTACACAATTAGCTGATAGTGTTGATACTGATTAAAGAAATGCAAAACAAGTAACTATCCATTTAAACCCTATTAGCATTAGAAAAATACAATATACAAGGTCGGAACACCTTTAATCTATTGGGAAAATCAGGACACATTGTGGTTTTAAATGGGCACCCTTCAGACATTGGGACCCTAAGAAAAATGTCAAAGAGCATCTAAAATAATATGAAAGGAAAATAAGGATCAACTATGGGCACCAGGATTATGACCATGACAACATATTTATGAACATCAAAGATGACTTTGAAGTGGCTATAAGGATGCGTAGGGCTAACATTTCTATGATTGTGGCACAAAGAATCTAGTATTATTTATCCTACCATCACCAGAGAGGATGCCAAGAGGATTGCGAAGCATGAATGGGTTTCCCAACCTATCCATGGACCTCCTCCTCAGACAAAAGAATAAATATACGCACAAGTTGGCCCATCCAAGGAATGTTATACTAAAGAGGAAGTTAGGGCTGTTCCAATCTCCCCTATTCATACAATTATTGTTACTTCTCCATAATGCACAATTAAAGAGAGACGTGCAAGTTTTGGCACATCAGCTAGACTACTTTCCATATTGCCCATGCCTCCACTCACTATAGCACAACAAGTAAGTCTTATTTTCTTCTTGTCTCATGTTTCTATTGATTCTCCTCCTTTGTCTCCACCAGTGATTATATCTTAACCTACTGGGAAACCATCCTCACCACCTGTTGTGATCACAACACTAATGACAATGCCCTAGTCTCCTAGGAAATCATCATCACCACCTATCATTCCACAAGTGGTGACAATCCTTCCCACTCCATTACCATCTACCACCACTATAATTCCTTCATCCTCCACTCCACCTTCTATTGGGCTAGCCTCTATTGTTAAAAAAACTAATAATGACATATGTAAAGAAGCCTAACATCCCTCCCATTTCACCCCAAAAGATATAAGTGAAAGATAAATAGATATAAGCCCCTAAGGAGAGTGAAAAAAAGATAAGGGGTACACAAAGGTTAAAACCTATCATAATTTATGATAGTGAGGAAGAAGATAAAATATGGAAAACCAAGGATGAATGGGTGTTAGGGCCTAACACCGAAGAATCATGGTACATTAGTGAGACAATGGAATCAAATGAAGAAGATGAAGATGCATGGTTGATTGGAGGGAATACTCAGTTAGGAGGAACTAGTTCATTATCAAATAAAGGAGAAATAAATAAAGATGCATAATATAAATTGAAGACATCCATGCAGGAGGCAACATCAACCACACATCCAAACTCTCCACCTCATGTCATTACAATGATAACCACTCCAACTAATTATCTCGAAGTTGTAAGTTTTCCAAGTCCTCATTCTTTATCCACTTCTTCAGTTTATGTAATTACAATTGATGTGGTAGATTCTTTGCATTCTTTTGGTCAAATAACCTAGCCCCAAGGTATAACTACACTACCAATTTTGCCTACTACAACCCAACCCACTATTATGGATCATATGGCCACTACTACTATGGATGTTGGGGTCACTTATACTTTTTTTTTTATCATTTACAAAACCTATTAAGCACCCCAGTGACCTATTCATTTATTGGTGGAACTAGTACTTAGTCCCTAAGCCAAGTCAAGGGGTACATTTTGAAAGCTTGGTGTCTACCTCTATTTTTATTGCATAAATCACCCCTCCCAGGCCATCTACACAAATATAAATGCCTATTGGCTATGCTACAAAAATAGAGACACCTAAAATTGTAGTTCAAATAATAACAGGGAAAACCAAATACATCATAGATAAACCCATCCAAAAGTAGGTTACTAGTTGGAGGAAGGTAATACCTCCTTTTCCTACATTAAGGACATCTTCCCCCATGGCTATGCTTCCTCTGGGGTGATCCCCTTTAGCTAATCTTATGGGGTAAGTAGGTAAAATAAAACTACAATTTGCATTGAACATTCATTCATTGATTAGACAACTACAATAAGATGAAGAAACAAGGAGGCGAGTGCTTATAATAACTGAGCATCCCACAATTAATTTTTATTTTGACAAACAAACAAACACTATGAGAAAAGTCAAGGGGAAAATTGTGGTTGTAGACAGGAAATAGATAGATCTGGAGTTGAGAGAAGACATCTTCTCTCTATTTAAGAGAAGGAAGGTGAATCCTTTAGATCCATATAAGTGTAGAGAATACCCTTACATTTTTTTAAATGTTATAGGAAAGGTTATAAAAGAAATGTTCAAAAGTTTTGATCAAATAGTTCAGAGGACACCATAGAGGATTAAAATTCAAGATCTTAAATTAATTATGGATAACTTGTAGAGAGTTGGCAGGAAGCTATATGATATAATTTAGCTAATAAGGTCTACAATGACCACATCATAAGCCAAATAGGTAGACATCCTACAGTTGTTTAATAAAATAAAAGACATGGATGGTAAGCTTTGCTTCTTAAGCCAAGTTACCAGAAATAAAACATATGCCCAATTAAATTCAATAACAACATATGAGGTTGTATGGCTGTAGAGCTTCATTACATCTAAGAAATATAACTTTCTCGAATGGCATCAAGAGATGCAAACTCTGGTTCAATAATTTATTAATCAAGTGAGAGAGGCAATGACCATTTCAAAATATATAAGAGTCATAAAGGTGGGTACCATTCAGGGGCAAATGGTCTCTAAGCCCATTTTTGAAAATTTACTCAGAGTTGTGATTGACAACTTTTGAGTTGAGATTGAAAGTACAATCTATAAAATGAAAGATGAAATTATACAACTAGTCAATTTCTCTAGGGACCATATTATTAGAGATGAGACATGACATGCAAGAGTTAAAGTTACATTGGTTTTACACTAGAATTTGATGAACAAGCTTCCATAATTGTTCAAGAGGCCATTACTTGATTTTGAGTCCATTGACATAGACTTTCAGGCAAGCCATGCATTATATCTACAAATGGAAGTGCCCAAATAAACAACTTCAATAGTAGGGACATTTCAGCCACTTATTCAGAGCACTCTATCTCCCACATACACAATAGTGCAGACATAGGCCATGCCTACTTACATACCACTCCCAGTTTCTATGACTACAATTGCAATGACTACTATAGTTCCTCTAACTCACTTCTGCATTTTATTCGATTATCAATGCCACATCAACACCCATCAAAATATAAATATGTACTTGCAGGTTTGGCTAAGTCACAACTTTGGTTACAAATTTACATTACATGTATATATTATATTTTTAATTGTAAAATTCTATTATGGGCTAACTATTCTATATGCATCCTTTGCATAAGATTAACATGTAGTGTTATTCTTAGATTTTTATTTTTTAGACTTCACTTGATAGATGAGGCCTTTCCCATCCCAAGCTTATTTAACTTTTACCATCCTATTCTAAATGAAGGATAATTTTGACTGTTAAGATTAAGAAGAAATTTTGAGAAGTTCTAAAATTTTAGTCTTGATGTATAAAATCTGATTCTTCTCTAACTTATGGATTATGTAAGAAATTCTATCATTTTAGTTTGTTAGTATTTTGGTTGTGTATGAGTTATCTCTTTTATATATAGTCATTCATATTAAGTTATAATTGATCTGAGTACATTTTTACATATAAATCATAATCCCTCCTTGTGGATGTGTTATTACAGTCTAACAAATGTGATAACCTTTGATTTCATGTCTTTAAGTATGTTGTATTTTTGTTCCCTTTGACTTCTAATTATGTTTGTGATTTAACCTTTTAGGGTTTTACACAAGTAATTCTTATGTTTGGTGAAGGGGCTGAGATGCCTAAATCAATCAAATAAATATGCAATAATTATGTATTGGTTTGTTATAACCTTTGACTTTGTTTGACTTTATAATAGTAGCAATAAATAGGAATAAATAGATGCTTATCTAAAAATTGACTATTGCAGATGATCTAGGTCCTGAAATTTGAGTTTTGGGCAGTAGTCTATGTCATCAACATGATTTTATTATTTATTTGCTCACTGGACATTAATGCTTAATTTGGATAGTAGTGCCATATGTGTGTAGTGTCCTCAATGTGGCACTAATGTCCTCTTTATGGGGGTTCTTATTTTCTGAGAACACCTGCTCTTATATATGTATGTCCTATTCTCACATGATTAAAACCTGGAGCTTTGTGTTGTACCAAGAAAACGTAATTTGATGTGCGCCCAAACACTTAAGTGGGAGTTATAAGGATTGCTCATTTTAATATTTGAAAAAAAAGCTTCCCTCTAAGTTGGACGCCCCTTTTGGGAAATGATTATAAAATCAAGTGAGGGGATCATTTGAAGGCATGCTAATTTGGATATTGAATCTTATGCTCAAGTATGTCAATCTTGAACAAGTGACTTGAGGATGAAACCCTTCAAGTGCACAAAGGAGTTTGGGGACAAAAACCTCAATTCTTACACATAGGGTAACTCTATTGAAGGGTTATATTTGTGCTTCAGATTTTTGGATTACAGATTTGCACCCTCTCCTAGGGTGGTGACTTGCTTTGGTAAGTGTGCTTGTGTGTTAGGGTTGTGTGGCTTGCTATTGGAATCTATTTATAGGTTTTTAGGGAGCTCTAGAGGGTGGAAACTTGGCCACTTGTGTTAAATACCCCGTTAAGGGTTGAGCTACAAGGGAATAACCCTCTCCTCAGGTTTGTGAACTTAGTACCAAATTATTCTAGCTAGGGAGAATTGGTTTGGGGCTAAATTTTTAGGGTTTAGAGGGCTATTTTGTGCCCAAATAATATTCTATTTTTTTTATATTATTACTAAATTTATTTCTAATTTTTGTGAGGGTTTTGAAGGACATTTGGACCTCAAATATGTTTAGAAAATTCATAATAAATTTTGCATACTTATTTTATCATTTTGGTTCAATTTATGAAGGTGAGATATTATAGCAATTGTCATCAAAAGGCTGCCATAAATTACATTGAAACTTTGTACCTAGGTTCCTAGGGTTTGAAGGTTCATCTCACATTTCCAAGGGATAATTTACATGATTATATTATCTACTTGGTGTGCTGAACTTAGCATATTTTTATGCTAATTTTGGGAGTGTTATTACATCTAGGGTTTTCTATTACAAAAATTAGATTTTTACATTTTGTTTAGGGTTTCCAAAAAAATCTAGAATTAAAAAAATCATCGTATTTAGGGACATTGTATCAAAGCCAATTTCTTGGCTAAACTATGGGATGGATAGGCATATATCAAATAATGATATGGAAAGGGATAGGTTGACAAGGGAGTGCCAATTATATAAGAGGTAGCCATTGAGGCACCTAATAAATCCTAGTTTTCAATTGTATAAGGGAAAACCACCCCATGAGTATGCTAGACATCAAAAATCAGTAGCTCCTGGGCATCCAAAGGCAAATTTTTAGATATGCAAAACTGAAATTGAAAGGTAGCCTATTGATGCAAGTGATGATATTCAAAAAGGGGAGTCTTGGGGACAACAAATGACTAATTTTCTTGAGCCACAAGAATCAGAAATTTAGGGGAAGCCAAGTAAGGGTTTCCAAGAAGATATTTAACAACAAGAAGGGATGCAAGTTTAAGACATTAGGGAAGAAAAATAAAGCATCTTGGGGTAGCCAAGTGTGGAATTTTTTTATCCTTGTAAACCTAAAAATATAAATCAACAAGAAAAGTTGTTTCAGCTAATTAAAAGGCAGGCAATGAGTGAACTTTCTAAGTCATAAGAACCAGAATTTCAAGGGTAACCTAGTGAAGGTTTACACCAAGTTAGGAAGCAAACAATGGGGTTATAAATGATAGGCACTAAGGTGGAAGTAGTATAAAAATCAGAACTTCCAAAGGTAAAGCAAGGAAAAGTTGTTCAACAACTTCATGAGTAACCAAAAGATCAAGAAGAAAGCTTGGATATATATAAGGAAAGAATAATGGAAAGGTATGTCATGAAAGAATTTATTTGCATTGTTTATTACCATAGACAATTTTTTGCCTATTTTATATTCGAAGAGGAAGCTTGGAAGAAACAATCAACACTTGTAAATGAAGCACAAGTCCCAACAATATTGGACAAAGCAAGTGGGTCCTTTGAAAGAGTAATGTCAAATAAAAAGAAAGAATATTTCATTTTACATTTAGAAGAAGGAAAGTCAAATTTGTGTATGGGTAAGCAATTGAGTTATCATCTTGGAAAGTAATCATTAATTTCTCCTCGTACTTGGTTCTTTCGTTATCTTAGTTACAAACCTTGTGTTGTCATTAATGTTGAGGTGAATGACACTCAATGGGGAAGAAAATTATTCTAAGTAAATTCAAGGAGTGAGCATGACAAGTATCCATCATGGATATGGGATCCAGGTGAGATATACAAGAGTAATATTACTATCATGTCATGTGGTGAGACAGAGAATACAATTTGGGCCAATATAAAGAAGGGAATAAGCAAGGGTTATCATGGTACCATGATCATAGTAACTATTGTTTTTAACATTTTCAATTTGTTGTCCTTGAGGTTTTTTTCACCATGTTGAGTATGGGCTCTAGAAAGTTGTGATTATCACACCTTAACATCATGAGGGTGGTCCAAGTATGTATTAGTGGATTTACAACCACTAAATAGAGGAAGTGGGAAAGAAAAAAGGCATACTACAGTTGTGCTAAGAAAAGGTCAAGGCACCAAGAGGGATTCCATATCATGCTCATAAGGCATGATGAAATAATTGTAAAAGTGTTGTTAAACACTAATGTTTTTACTAATATGTTTGTTCCATGTATAGGGTCACTAGAGAAATCAATCACAATGGCTATAGAGAATGCAAAGAATATTGTGATTTCTGTGCATGGGCAGCCAATTGGGCATAGTAGAAACCATCCAACTGCATGTTTGAAGAGATAAAAAAATTCTAAAATTGATGAAGGTGGAAATATAGGAAGAGGTATGAAAATTCAACTAGTTGAAAACTCAAAAAATTATGAATTTTTTTGCATGCTACAATCAATGATAAATTCTTAAAAATGCACATGCAAACCCTACTTTTCTTTACTTAGAAATTTTTTAGTTGTTAAGACAAACACCACCACCTTATGAGCTCATAAAAATTTATTTTTTGAGCATGCTACATCCAAGAATAAGTAGTGGAAGGACACACACCAGGTCTAAATTTTCACTCATAAAATTTTAAGTTGTAGATACAAATGCAACAGCTTTACAAGGATGAGAAAAATAATTTTTTTGACTGGTTACAACCAATAACAAGTTCTAGAAATGCTCATTATTTGGGGCACTTATTTAATAGAAAAGGTTTGGAAATCACATGTAGGTAAAACACTCTTTCATGGATGAATTTGAATGTTTGTTGGACTTATTTTGTGATGCATACATGCTTGAAGATGCTGACAAAGGGTAGAAAATGGAAGAATACATGACACACATAATGAGATCCATGCATGATTGCTTACATACCCATGCCATTCCCTTACAAGGTATTCTTTGTAAGTGGGGAGGCTACAATTTTGGTTTGGCAAAATTTTGGCATGGCATATAAAAGGACCTAAGAAATTTTGGAATGCATACCATGGGATCACACCCACCCTAGTGCACTTTCAAAAAGGAATTTTTATAAGGATTAGCCTTATCATACATTTTATTTTGATTCATTTCTGCAGCCCTTGTCCTTTTTGCATAATGTTTGAGTTCACATGGCTTCTTTGAAGAGTTTGGAGATGAAGGGATCATTGGAGGCCAACTTGGTAATGAATAAATTAACATTTTGGAACAATCACCTCGCTGTACATCATAATCACATCCCACATATCTGTATATTCAATCTTGTTTATGATTTAATTTATTTTTGGATGAAGGAACAAGTGTCCATGGATTCACCATGGAAAATTTTAGCTCGTGAGAGGACCATGTTGAAGAGTTTGGGGCATGAGATGAGGTATATTCACAACTATTTTGAGTTATGTTGGGAAACATATTTTTTAGGAAGCAAGTTGTTTACAAAAATATGCATTTTGAAGTCTATTTTGGAAGGTGTTAAGGGCTTGTGGCTTTTTAACAACAATGTGTACATGCATGTCAATTGCATATGGGGTCATGAGAGGCATATATAAGATTGTTATGGCACTTACAACACTTCGGGGAAACCTTCAAATCATAGGTACAATAAGGAGAGGTTTTAGATTGAGGTTTTACTTCCTTGGGAAATATTTACAAGTAAACATTGCATAATAAGGTATGTTGGGACACCCCTTTGGATATTGTAATTTCTTGAGTCCAAACAATTTTGGGTGGGGAGGATTGTCATGTGCCCCTTTTTGATCTAACCACACATGAAGACCCTTAGCCTTTAAAGTGTTCCCATGGGCTAATGATAAATAAATTAAAAAAATAAAAGGGAATGTTGGGGACCTTTTTGAGAACAATTAACAAAAAGGTACTTTATGTTCTAATGTTCACTTAAGTTGTGTTCTTTTAAGGGTCATGGACATCTAAGCACTTAAGTGGGAGTTATAAGGATTGCTCCTTTTAATATTTGAAAAAAGGCTTCCCTCCATGTTGGATGCCCCTTTGGGATATGATTATGAAAACAAGTGAGGGGATCATTTGAAGGCATGCTAATTTGGATATTGAATCTTATGCTCAAGTATGTCAAGCTTGAACAGGTGACTTGAGGACGAAACCCTTCAAGTTCACAAAAAAATTTGGGGATAAAAACCTCCATTCTTCCACATAGGTCAACTCTATTCAAGGGCTATATTTGTGCTTCATATTTGTGGATTGTAGATTTGCACACTCTCCTAGGGTGGTGACTTGCTTTGACAAGTATGGTTGTGTGGCTTGCTATTGGAAGCCATGTATAGGTTTTTTGGGAGCTTTAGAGGGTGGCGACTTGGCCACTTGTGTTGAAGACCCCATTAAGGGTTGTGCTACAAGGGAATAATCCTCTCTTTGAGTTTATGAATTTATTACCAAATTAATCCATCTAGGGCAAATTGGTTTGGAACTAATTTTTTAGGGTTTGGATGGTTATTTTGTGCCCAAATAACATTTTGGATTTTATATATTATTCTTGAATTTATTTTTATTTTTATGAGGGTTTTAGAGGATATTTGGACCTCAAATATATTCAAAAATTCATAATAAAATTTTCATACTTATTTAGTCAAATTGGTGCAATTTATGAAGGTGAGATATCATAGTAATTATCATGAAAAGGAAGCCATAAATTACATTAAAATTTTGTACCTAGGCGCCTAGGGTGTGAAGGTTCATCTCACATTTCTAAGGGCTAATTTGCATGATTAGATTGTCTATTGGTGTGCTAAACTTATCATATTTTTAAGTTAATTTTGGAAGTGTTATTATAGTAAGGGTTTACTGTTACAAAAATTAGAATTTTACATTTTGGCTAGGGTTTCCAAAAAAATCTAGAATTTAAAAAATAATCCTATTTGGGGACATTACATGCTTTTATGTGTGTTATCTATCAATATTTATTTCACTTTTAATCTCAGCATTTGTTAAATATTTAAATTTACTTTTATAGCTCCAAAAATAACACAATAAATTAATTGCACCACTTCACAACTTTAAAAATGAACAAAATGATACTTTCCCTTTTGTTTCTATTTGTTTTACCCTTTTAGATTAATGAAACTAAATAGGATATAAATGATTAAAATAATACTTCAATTCCAATTTTTATAATACATACAATTGCACATATTAAATATAGTAATAAATATATTTTAAGAGGTAAGATAACTCTTATCTTATTATCAAGATGAATTTGAAGTTTAATTGTTTGAATTTTACACCTCAAGATTGTATCACTACTTTGTACATGATCTATCTCCACCTATTTTTTTTATCGTCAATTTCAATTAGATTTGGTCAATATTGATAGTCGGTAGTAAATGTAGTGGTTAGAATTGAATCTATACACAATGAGTGACTATTTCCTTTTAAAGTGACGTGATTACATTTGTGATGTTTGTTTATACCTTTATCTATTTATATAATCATGTGGGAACACGTATACATTTAAAACCTAGTTCTGTACAAAATATCTGATATCAAATGAGGGGGTGTCGGGTAAAAGGTTTGAGTTGTATTGACCTTGATCAATCCCCATTAATAGACCAAGAACTACACTACCTTACCAATGCTCTAAAGAGGGTTCAAACTCGAATGTAGTTTTCCTAGTAAAATGTGTGTGTGTTTAATTGTGTATGCAATCCTTGACGATCTTTCTCTTGTTTTTCCCTTGCTACATACATGCAAATATAAATTGACCCTTATAAACTCAAGATTCAACTCTAGCAACTTTGTAGGTGCAATATGGAATCTTGTCTAACTCTTGAGAATGTAATGTGCTTGTCCCAAATTACCTTATAATAGCTTTATATATATATATATATATATATGAGTCTTTAACTATGAATTTAAGACCTAGTGGCATGCAAAATATGATAAAAGAAGATAATCCATGCCCAAATAACTACTATAAAATGAAAAGTGCCCAAAATAAATTAAAAGGGGACCCGGGTCAATTTTTTAATTTACAATTAATATCAACAATTGATATTGATCGTAATTGCTAGAACTGACTCGAGGCTTAAAAGACTCCAAGGTGACAGGGAGGGCTAGAGATCTTTGTAATATGTCATGTGAAGCTAGTCATGGTAGGATAAGAGCGACATAAATCCAAATAAATTTAGTAAGATAATCAAAAGACACAATATAAATGAGTCACTAAGTACATAATTCATGGTTTGAGACTATACATGTAAAGTTACTTAAAAGTTTTATGAAACAAGGCTTGTACTAAATTTGGGTATCTACATTCCCCCAAAATATATTCAAAGAAAAACTAAATTTTTATGTCTGTGATATGGTGTCACTCATGGAGTGTGCTCTTGTTGTGAAGAGTGGAGATGTTGAGGGTCAACAATTAACCTGCTCACTATGGAGAATAAAAATGAACTTGTAGTCTTGTTCACTTTTTGGCCAGTGAAATGGACAAGCTTACAAGTGGTTGTTTGAAGAATTGTTCCTAGATGAAATAATAAGTCTATGTTGGGGTAGGGAGTGATATGTTAAGCATCATCAAACCTTAACACAGTGTTGAAAATAAATCAATCATTTTAGATGGCTTATGGATTCAATTTTAATTGTAAACACTCTAATTTCATCACTCTCGTGTTGATTTTGTAATTAAAATGCCTTTATAGAAAAATGCATAAATTAGGTCAAAAATCACTAAAACACTCAAATTTATCCATGTACATAATGTGCATATTTTGAAACATATTAGGGCATCCATGATTGGGTCAATGCACTGCATCTAATCACCAACTTTGCTTAGTTCATCCCAAGTCAAAATTATGACTGTGCAAGAGATGTTTTAGATTAATTGGGTTGAACAATTATTCAAATTTCAAAAGTCACATCCCTTTGCATTAAGTTAATTAACTTTTGTTAATTAACCTAATATTCATCTAATAGAAAATTCCATGAATTTTTAGAATTTCTATTTTATTAATTTATTAATTGAATTATTCTTCCACTCACAAGGTAAGTGGATTTAAATATTTGAGATCATGGCATCATCATGACATCATAAGGAAAGTTGTCAAGCATTAACATAAATACAAGAAAATATCAAAAAATGCAAATCCATGCTTAATTTATGTAGATTAAAACCCTAAATATTAATGGCATTAACTCTCCATATTGAACTAAATTCTTGCCACACATCTTGATCTTGATCCGAAAGTTGAAATCAATCTGAGAAGTCTATAAATACAAGGCTCATTTGTCATTATAAATAATATTTCCTAGTGCAAACTTACTCCATAGAAATCAAGAAAAAAACTTAAAAATTTATTCCATCCTTCATCCAAATCACAAGTAGTTAAAGGGAGATGTCATCCACATGAAGTTAAAACATTAACAAAGAATCTTAGTGTGAGCTAGGAATTTGACTCAAGAGATGATGATTAGTATCATGTTAGTTTCAAAATGAAAACAAAATGAAAGAAACACACTAACTAGCATAACATTTCTAGGCCTATACATTAGGGAGAGCTTATTTAAAAAAACATGAATAAAACACACAACTAAAATGCAAAAGGAACTTTATTTTACCTTCCTTTGATGCTTTAAAATGTTTGTAGTGGCTTGCTCAGCTTGTGCTCATGAAGTCTTCATCAAAGGAGGCTTGGTTATCTCCTCTTCTCATTGGCACCTTATGGCTTTGGCTTGGCTTGGCTTGGAATAAATTTGGAATGGTAACACGAATTACAATAGCTTTTGGAATCATTTGTGCATTATAACTTTGCATTATCAAGACTTTTTTTTCATGTGGCAAGGCCTCCTATTTATAGATTTTTGTAAATGGGTAGAATCAACCTGAACCATCCATCTCAGGATTGAGATGTGTGGCTAAGGATTAATATAATTATGCAGTTAAAATTTATAAATAGGCTCATCAATATTTGGGATAAAGGAGCAATTTATAGGTATGGAGGGCATTAATGAGGCATGGGAGTCATGAATCTTGATATTTATGGCATTTATGGCCTAGGGATGTCTTCCCAAGAATTGAGGTCACCTGATGATGCAGATATTCAATATTTATTTCTAAAAACAAGTATTCAACAAGTTTCCATGGAATTCTTAATTAGGATCTAATTTGGTTTAACTAGATCTTAAGCATGATTAAGCACTTTGTGCAAAAATTACTCAAATTGATCAAAATGCTTTGTTATTGATCCAAAATTTGAGTGGATTGGAATTGAAAGTCTATGTCAGATGCGTTGGATCCATTATCCCATTTAGGATGTTGCCGACATCAAATAATAAAGGCACATGTCTCATGCAAGATATTTGATAGAAAAGAGCAATCCAAAGCACCTAGGTACAAAATTGGCATTTTGACTCAAAATGATATGATCTAAGTTAGCTGGACCATAAATTGCATTGTCTCATTTAATGATACTCTAGCCAAAATCAGCACTTGAATATGTCAGTGTCACAATATTTAGCATGTTTTAGTATTTTTAGGTCAAATTATACATTTTAATGGAAATTGGTCAAAACCCTGATTAGAGGTTATTAGTGGCCAGATTTAAGTGTCTATAGTTTGCCCCTGTTTGGAAAGATGTTGGAAATCGTAGGCAAAGCAATGTCTTCTCAAATAATGAGAGATGGCCTGTATGCCAAAAATAAGATGATGGTTGAATAACAAAGCTCCAAATGGTTTTGGGAAGCTTAGGATGATGCCCGCTTGAGGGAGTGGTCATCAAATTTGTTGATGGATGGTCCTTCAAAAAGAAACAAGAAGAAAGGTGGAATTAATCCATAGTTGAGATTATTCCAAATAAGAAAATGTTTGCATGCATTGATGTAAATAGGATACTGATTTGCCCAAAGGTAGTTATAATAAAAAATAAAAGTCAAAATAATGATTTGCCCATAGGCAGTTATAGTCATTAAGCAGACTTGAATTGGCTAAAACTGATGGTGCCCTAGTTAGGGATGATTAACAAGCATAACTCAAGGATATAACTTGGAATACAGATTAAAGATGAACAGGTGCAAAGTGATGAAAGAGATGGATAAAAGAATAATGTTGATCATTAAAAATGATTCAATTATACCTACCAATGAGGAAATACTCATTCTGATTAGCAATGATACAACTAGAATGGTCAATGGGTTGATTTGATCAAGGGTGGGATGGAAGGATTTTGCCAAGGTGCTAAGGAGAAAAATTTTGCGGCTCCATTTATTACAGACCTTCTTGAAACTAATTTTTGCTTTAGCATGTGATGGTAGGCTTCATGATAGAACACCATGAAGACTTGGCCAAAATGTGCATAAAGACTGATTGTCGATCCAATAAACACTCAAAAATAATGCACCAATGATAAAAACCATGATGATAATGTTAATGGATGAATATGGATAGACTCAAGAATAATGTGCTCAAAGAATCACCCAATGAATGCATATAGACCAAGTTAAGGCAACAGTGTTGAAAGTAAATAAACAAACAAAATAAGTAGAAATAAACAAATAAATAATGTAATAGAAACCATACAAACATTACCCCTAGAAAATATGTGACAACTTAACAAATGAACAAAATAGGGGAATAGAAGAAACAGAAGGGGGTGGTCGAGTTGTCTCTATATGCACAAGGCAAGTGGATGCTACCTACATAGTTCCATGGATGTAATATCCAATAAAAAACTTCAGGCCAAATGTAGTTCTCTCAAAGAATGGGAAAAATATGATAACTGATGAAAACAAATTGAATGGATATGATATAAGGATAGGAATGGTCTTAAAAATGGTAAGTGCATGAGAGAAAAGGCCAAAAAGGATGGGGAAACTAAGTGATAAGTGGTTTGTTTGCAACTTAGTAAGGGTTCCCAGAATCCTTAAGGCAAAGAAATGGTGAATGTTTATAGTTTTTTCTAGTGATTTTACAAATATTTTTGGAATTTTTTAAAGTATCTCAACTCGATCAAGAATGACAAGATACTAAATGGTTCAAAATCTCAAAATGATGAGAGCATTCAAACTTAGGTTGCTTACAAAATGGTGAGAACATGGCTTAGGTTACTCGTAAAATGATAAGAGTATGGCTTAGGTTGCTCATAAAATGGTGAGAGCGTGGCTTAGGTTGCTCGCAAAATGGTGAGAGCATGGTGGAAATGGTGATTGAGTTGACCTCAACAAGTATCAAACATTGCCTACATATTCCTAGAGTAGGACCTCAAGTCACTATAGTTCCACCCTATAATGGAGGAATTCAACTAGTGTAGCAATCAATTCAAACAAAATAGGCACACTTGGTAAAAAGGCATAGTATGGCATAGGAAGTGGCAAGTTGGTATGTCAACTCTCAATAAACAAATGTTTTCCCTAGTTTTCCCATAGGTGGTTATAACTAGGACACAATGGCATGGATCAATGGTACTAATTTGCCCGAAGGTGGTTATAATGAATAGCAAGACCAATGATAAAAAAAGAATAACAAACGAAAGATGAAACTACCAAAACTTCTATCATACTACTCTAAAATATGATCTCTATTTGAATTACTTGAAATAACTGATGAAATTGATCAAATTCCTCAGTGCTGAAAATGGATAATGAATGGCAAAAACCAAGGTCAAATGGGCTAGGCTTTAGAACACATTTGGTCGATAGAACGAGATGGTAAGCAGATAGAATGGGATAAAAGGAATGATAAGAATGATATTTGTATAAAGAATAATAGTGATAAAATGGCACAACATGAAATGGTCCTTATAGATAATATACCTTAGCACTCAAGCATAGTACCGCTTGAAATGAATAACATTTATTAGTTCAGGAAGTTCATCTCCATCTGGTGTGGCAAGCTTGTATGCTCCTGATCCATAATCTATAGCAATGATGAAATGCCCTATCTAATTAGGTTTGTATTTACTTTTATGCTTCTTCTTAGCTGTGGTATTCTTTTGGTTTTCTTTAAGAACAAGATCACCAAGTTCAAATGTTCTATACTTGACCCACTGATTGTAGTGGCCTTTGAGTCAGTTTTAATATGCCTGAAATATTTGAGTGCAACTATGCATTTTTCATCAAGTAGGTCTAGCTCTTGCAGGTGAACTACTCGATAGTCATGATCATCTAAGACATGCTTGAAAGATATATATAATGAAGACAACTCAACCTCAATGGGAAGGATGGCTTATGTACCATAAAAAAGTGAATATGGAGTGGCTCCTATGGGGGTACGATGATTGGTATGGTATGCCTAAAGGGTAGGGACTATATGTAGGTGCCAATCATGATCAACATCATTAATAATCTTTTTGATAATATTGATAATGGTTTTGTTTGATGCTTTAACTTGACCATTACCTTGAGGGTAATATGTTGTAGAAAAATGTTGTGTGATGTTATATTCAGTACATAGCTCGTCTACATCTTTGTTCTTAAATGATCCTCCATTATCAGATATAATGTCAGAGGGGATATCATAGCGGTAAATGATATGGTTGAAGATGAACTTGAAAATTGGCTTTCCAGTCGCGTAAGTGAGGGGTATATATTCAACCCACTTAGTAAAATACTCAGTGGTGGTAAGGATATGTTTATGGTCATTAGATGAAGTGTGGTTGATATTCCCAATGAGGTCGAGTTCTTACGTAGCAAATGGCCATGGTGTCAACATCAGTTTTAGATTTTGTGCTAGGGCATGAATCAGATTAGCATGTCATTGACATTTTTCACACTTCTTTACATATGTAGTTGCATCTGCGTCTATCATGGACCAATAATAACCAGTATGGAAGAGATTTTTGGATAGGATTTCCCCACTAGAATGAGCTCCACATTCTCCTTCATTAACTTATCTTAATGCTAGTGTAGACTCTGTTGAAGTTAAATAATGAATTAGAGTTCCATCAAAACTACGGTGGTAAAGGGTGGATCCAAGTAGAGTATAACAAGTGGAGTGATGGATAAAGGATTTGATTTGTTTTTGAGATAGGTTAGGTGATAGAACTTGGTCATAAAGGTAGTTGTAAAGGTTTGAGTACCTGATAGAATTAAGACCAATAATATCACAAATCATTGCAACGATTTAAGGTTCATGAGCTGATGCGAACAAATTCTCAACAAGGAACTGATATTCTCTAGCTTTGTCTATTTTTTGAATCAGAGAGTTGATAGTAGCCATGGTATTTGTAGTTCTATTACTATCCCTTGGTATATGCTCAAATTAGATATTTCCAATTTACTACTTTAGGGTATCGACCATAGCTTTATATGGAGCCAACTTATCATCTTTGGTCTAAAAATGGTCTGTGACCTGATTGACGATTAATTGAGAATCACAATAAACTTGGAGATGAGATATCTTCTATTGTACTACCTATTGAAGTCCTATGATAAGTGATTCATACTTGACCATGTTGTTTGTACAAGGAAAACTAATTCTAAATTATTTAGGGATTAGATCCCCCTATGGTGTAATAAATAAGAGGCCTGCCCCTGATCCATGTGCAGTAAATGAACCATCAAAATATAGATTTCAATGCTACTTCTTAAGAGGTGTGTCAATGATGGTCATTATGGATTCATCAGGAAAATGAAATGTGAGTGGCTTTGTGTATGCAAGGGGTGCTTCAACAAGTTGATCTACAAGGACCTATCCTTTAATTGCCTTTTGATTGACATACTCTATGTCAAACTTACTACGAAGAATGATCCATTTGGCCATTCTACCTTGTAAACATATTTTAGATAGTATATATTTGAGTGGATCTACTTTTGAAATGACCATGGTCTTTTTGTTCAACATGTAATGGTGCAATTTCTGAGCTACAAAGACCATGGCTAGACAAGCTTTTTCAATAAGTGCATAGTTGTGTTCATATGTGACCAAGGTATGGCTTAAGTAGTAGATTGAATGCTATTTTCTATTTTTATAATGTTGAGCTAAAAGTGCCCCCAAGGTATCGTTAGTAGCTGATAAATACAACAAGAATGGATTTCTTGGCATAAGAGGTAAAAAAATAGGTAGATTAACTAGATAGTCCTTAAGTTGTTGAAAAGTTGTTTGGTAGTGGTCATCCCAGTGAAATGCAACTCCCTTCTTTAGAAGGTGTGTAAATGGATGACCCTTATCTATTAGCTGAGAGATGAATCATTGGATTGACTGGATCTTACCCTATAAACTACGGAGTTGCTTCAAATTAGTTGGTAGTAGCATCTTGATTATAGCATGGACTTTGGCTAGATCAAATTCAATGCCCCTACGAGACATAATGAAGCCAAGTAACTTTCCTAAGGTTAATCCAAACACACATTTATTTGGATTAAGTCTAACTTTATACTCCCACAATCTTTCAATATCCTACATAGCACTGCTGGATGGTCGGCCCTGGTCTTAGATTTTCCTGATATGTCACCGACATAGTCTTCAACAATATCATGCATCATATCATGGAATATGATAGTCATATCCCTTTGATATATATATCTAGTATTCTTAAGACCAAATGATATGACCTGATAAAAAAATGTTCTCTATGGAATGGTGAATGTTGTTTTATGTTAGTCTTCTGATGCTATTCTAATCTGGTTGTATCCTGAAAAGCCATCCATGAGTGAAAGTGTTTCATAACCTACTACGGAGTCAATAATCATATTAATATTAGGCAATGGAAAGTCAACCTTAAGACAAGCTTTGTTTATGTCTCAAAAATTAGTACAAATTATGATTCCTTCCGGGTTTTTGCTAATAGGTACAACATTAGATATCCATTTTGAGTAGTCAATGGACTAGATACATCCTGCTTCTAAGAATTTTCTCAGCTTTTTATTTACCAAGACATCAATGTAAGGTTGCATCTTACCTAGCTTTTGTTTCATTGGTTTGGCATCAAGATTGACCACAAGGTGGTACAGAACCAAGGCATGGTCCAAACCTGGCATGTCAGAATAAGCCCATACAAAGATATCTACAAATTCTCTCAATAGAGCTGTAAAGACTTCACATTCCTCCTCAGTGAGGGACATGCCTAATTTTATCCATTTTAGGTCTGATGGAGTCTCGATGTTTACCTTTATTATATCTTCAATTAGAAGGGTCGAACCATCTTCTAGGATAGTAGGCAAAGACTTGAACTATTAGACTATATCAGGGTCCTCTATTAGGACTTGCTCTTTAACATCTCCCAAGCATGATGAATCTGAGTCCCCCAATGGGAGAGTTGGCCATGTGATAAAAATAGTCAAAAATTCTTGAAGAATTTGATCAAACACTTATTACGCAAAACTAAACTTAGATCCATAGGCAAGTTCATTGTTGGTGGTCTCCTGGTCTAAATTCAAAGAAGAATGAACACCCCTGTCTAATGGTGCCTAAAACAGGTTTTCACCACTAGACTAGCCTTTATCTTTACTTTTTCTCTTGTTAGAAAGTGCCTCAAAGAGGTTTTCACTTTGGGACCTCAATGTTTTATTTATTTATTTTTGGCTAAGGGTGTTTACCTGCTCTCCAAAATAGGCTTCAGAATCTAATGTAATTGAGAATCCTGATTTATGATCTCCCAACGGAATGTTGTCTCTAAGGCCTAGAAAATCATATAATGCCTCATCATTATGAAACTTATCAATCGGCAAATTGGATTCTTGTTGGTCCCAATCTATCAGTTGGGGATAGTTTAATGAAAATGGGTTGTGATGAATGGCTGGGGTAAGGGTACAAATGGCATTGTTATCAAACAAGTTAGTCTCAACTAGGTCATCAAATGTGAGGCTATGATCAGACTCTGCTTCATTGTCAGCATCATCATCACTAGCCACTGGTGATGGAACTCAAATAAGATATGTGGGGTCACCCCTAGGTGGTTTAAATTCAAGTCCATAGGGTCTTTTATATTTAGTCATAGAGATTGGCTCAATGGTTACTTGTTGATTTGGTTTGAGGCCACTTCCTTCATAATCTTGATGCCCTATGATCCTATTGGGAATAGGATACTTTGCACTTTTATAACAATTAGCTTGGTTGTCATTGTACAACCATGATTTGTCCCCTTCAAGAGGGTTCGATTCTAGGCCAGATGCTGGTACAAACATGACAGGGCCCTTATCTTTGTTCTTTTGTTGCCAATGCATGTGTGGGGTACTTTTAGGTTGCCTAAAGGTCTTTGGATTCTAAGGAAGATTGGAAATATGGAAGGTATCATGGGTCACATACTCCCTTGGGCCATTATCTAAAATGGTCAAATGATTGGAAGCTTCAGGAGGTGGCATGTGAGAAAGGGAATCCAAGGTATTCGGATCTATGCAATTATTCTGTAGAGGATCAATATCTATGGCCTTTCCTTTATCTTGCTTGGAACTTGGATTCATGCCATATTGGTAATTATATATTTGAAACTCAGCCTCAAGATGTTTGTAGTATTCATATGGGTGTAAATCTCTTGGAATATTCACTTCCATCCTTGAGTGAGAGAACTTGATACATTAGTGCAGCATTGACAGGACTGCATGAATCTTATGTAACCAAGGCCTTCCTAGAAGCATATTATATGAAAACTCAAGATCAAGCATAAGGCAAATTGTATCATGGGTCAAAGGCCCAATGATAATTGGTAAGCTAATGGTGCCTTATGATTCTCTTTCTTGATTATCATAGGCTTTGATAGTTATCATTTCTGGCTGGAGATCTACCATTGTGTACCCAAGAAGCTTGATGAGCTTTAGAGACACTATGTTAAGCCCTGATCCATTGTCTATAAGGACACATTTCACTTTATGCCACTTTATACAAACTTATATGTATAATGGATTATTATGGAGCAGGCCAAGGGAAGACATCACCTTGGTTGAATGTTCTTGTGGATTATTGATATTCATAGCAAATATAAAATAGAAATTTGCGCTGGTGTCTTCTACAATTATTCTACAATATCAAACTTCTTGTCTTGGTCAATGGTGAATGGTTTATTTTGAGGCTGAATGGTTGGTTAGATAACAGGCAAAGTGGCAGATGGTTGTAGACTTGGGATAGTAATCTTTGACCTCTGAGTTATGATTACACAATTGGGATTAGATGTTGGACCATAATTAATAACAAATGTTGGGAATTGTATGGGACTAGATAGGACAAGTCTTGATTTATAGTGCACTTGTATGTGGTCACGTGGCAAGGATGAGTTATCAATATAAGGTACAAAAGTGGAAGTCTTGATTTATTGGTTCACCTATGTGTTGTCCCAAGTCAAAGAAGGATTATCCATGTAATTTGGTTGAATGGTATTATTTAGCAGTGGTGTAGATTGATTAGTGATTGGTCTAGGATTAATGGAGATAGTATTAATGTTACCCCCTGCAATATGACCTACAACCCTATTGTATTCATGTGAAACTACATGGTAGGTTTGTTGGTTATTACCATTCTAACCTTGGTTTTGTCCATTATTCTGATGTTGTGGGTTCTATTGTTGATTTTGTTGGTTCTACTAGTTCAACCTTTGATTTTGATACTGTTGATTTTATTATTGCACAAACCGGTGTTATTGCTATTTTTTATTGTTATGTTGTTGTGTGTTATGTTAGGGAAAGGGGTTTTGATAAATCCCAAGAGTTTGATTGGAGGTGGAAGCACCATTATACAATGTTATCTCTCCATTCTCCAACATATTCTCAATCAAATACTTGATTTTCACACATCTTCATAGATTATGCATGTTGACCCAATGATATTCATAGAATTCATTTTCATGGTACCAATTAAGATAAAGAATGCCTTACATATAATGCTTTGGTATAGGCCAACTAATCAAATTAACAATGATAAGTTTGTGAAATACAGACTCAATAGGCTCTCCTAGGTCACTAAAGACATGATTCATAGGCACATATCTCCTTGGAGGAGGGGTTTATAATGGTAAAGGTTGTTGCATTTGTTTTGCAGGTCTTGGTTGTTGTGCTTGCGACATTGGTTTGGGAGGTTGTTAAGTAGGAGTAAGCTGATAAGGTGGTACAGATGATGTTTGCACTATTTAGACATGACGTGACTCGATTACTCCATTACCCACAACATTCCTATTGTGGTTGAATTGCTTTGGTCTATCTTGGTTATTGGCCTGTGGTGGTTGTGATGCTTACACTTAGATTGATGTTGGTTTTGCCCACTTCCTTGATTAGTACCTTAATTCTAATTAGTTGACATAAGCTTGATGATCCCTTTATTAATAATATCTCACTCAATCAACAAGCCTTTGTCGATGATATCCTTGAAAGTATGCACACATTGTAGTTCCAAATGATAAGCTATCTCACTATGCAAATTTTTAGTAAACACAATGACTAATTGTTTATCTGGTAAACTATGGGTGAATCAACTTGCAAGGGCTCTCCATCACTGTAGATAACTTGCAAAACTTTCACCAGTCTTTTGTTTTGCTTGTGTTAAGTCAACCAATGAAATCTCATGTTTGAAATTATAGGAAAAGTGTTGCACAAACTTATTGAAAAGATCATCAAAATATGTTATTGAATTCTTGGGAAACTTAAAAAACCCCTCAAAGGCTTGTCTAGCCAAGCTCCTTAGAAACAACAACAAAAGGTATATATCGTTATATGCCACTAGTTAACATGTGATAAATAACTTGGTTAAATGAGCCGTAGGGTCACCTTTCCCTTTGTATCTGTTGAATTTCAGTGGTTCGTATCTTGGAGAAAATGGTATTTGCAAGTACTCCATGTTAAATGGATAAGAACACACGTCATTCAACTTAAAAATTTTAGTCTATTTCCTAGTCTAAATGGAAACAATTACATCCTTCATCTGTTGTAATTCTTGGGATAGGAAACTAGAAGGAACATTGGTTTGGGGGAGAACTTTGGTTTGGGTAGATGGTTGGGAGGTCACAAGTGGGACACTTTAACCAGGGTATGATGGAGATATCTGTTGGGCTATATTGGTTTGGTTGGAAAATAGGCCAAGAATATGCATATGTGGATTAGGATGTACTTAGAATTGCACATTTGATTGTGTGATATTTTGGTTTGGGTTGGCTATGAAGGTTTCACTTAGAAGATTTTATGGTTGGGATGGAGGGATATAACTATATTGTGTCTATTGTGGTTGAAAAAGGACATGCTACTGTCATGTCCCCTTTTTAATTGACATGTTCTGAGTTCATGGTTAGCCTATTATGCGACCTTCGTAGGCTAATAGGATGGATAGAGGGTCATAATGGAGCTTGGCTTGACTTTGATTCACAGGATTTCTACATTTGATTCTCATTCAGGTTATTTCAGACATATTTGGCCAGGGTTCCTACTTTTTAGGGATATTTGATATGCAGCGGAGCACCTTTATTATGGTATGGGTATGTGCGGAATCACTCCCTGATTCACTAGCTTCGATCGGTTCATCGATCCGACATGTATTGAGGGAGATATTAATATTTGATTGATTTAATCAAATATTAATTATTTAGCCTATTTTTAATTAGAAACCCTAATTCTAATTTAAGAAACCCTAATTAGGGCAAGCACATCTTTTTGAGGGTATAAGGGTTTCTCATGGAGGCCATTATTCATTATGCTATTGATTATTGATATTGATTTTGGAGAATTTCTTCTGTGAAGACTGAGCCTAGGGTTTAAGGATTCCATTTGCATTGGAGAACGTTCCCTCTTCAGTGTGTGCAATTAAGAGGCTGTGGAATATCAGTTGATCTATTGCCAAAGTGTGAGATAGCTTCATCCAAAAGTTATCACAGAATTTCAGGTTTGAGAGATAACTTCACACAGAGGTTATTACAGATATTCCAGGTATTTCTTTATTCTTGTTTTGATTCAATAAATTACACAGCTAGAGATCTTCTGTGCTAGAAAAGTATATTTTCAGATCAGGGGTTGAAAATAGGGAAGTTGTGCTTAATTGGCGGCCGTACAAGGTCCGTACAGGTCCGTACAGATCAGCTCAGGAACCAACCTCGACAGACAGAGGGTTTTCAGTGACCGACATCGGTCGACTGAAGACCGACGTCGACAGAAAGCCGACCGACAGAGACCGACGTCGGCGATATATCGACCGACGACGGTGACTGTGTGTCGACACAGAAGGGCCGAGACCTTCCAGAATTCGATTTTCACTTCCAGTTTTGATAAGCCAAGGTTTTTAAGACTGTATTTCATATTTATATGCATGAAAAAGGACTGCAATTGTAATAGTTTAAAAGGACAAGTGATAAGATTTGTAATTTGCTATTCAGAGACTATATTATTGTGATTATTCTGAATTTATTCAACTAAAGTTATATCTTGTTCAAAGTTTTTTGTGTTGCTATATTTCCTATTTGGAGGGGATATTACAGTGGTATCAGAGCTAAATCCTGCCAGCCTGAGGGTATATAGATCTTATGCAGCCACAAGAGTTGGGACCACACAAGTATAACACACGCAGCTGAGCCTTGCTTGAAGGTACTCAGGTGTTAGATCAGTGACCAACCATCATGAGTGACAGACGTGAGGGCAGCCCACCCAGGGGCCACAGGTATGATGTTGAACAGGGCACCAGAGATTTTCAGCGTGCTATGATGACAAGCCAACAACAGATGGCTCAGACACTACAGGCACTTATGACTATGATAGAGAGAATGAACACACCTGATGGACAGAACGGGGACCAAAGAGATGACAGGAGTGCTACGGTTAATCAGAGGCCACAGCGGACTCACTCCAGAACAGTTGATAGACCTACACGTCTGACTTTTGTTCAAGAAGAACCAGAGGCACCAGCAGAGGAAGCAGGGAATAACCCATTTGCAGATGTTTACATGGCTGAAAATGATGAGTGGGACTTATTACCTCTTCATGTCCAAGAGAGGATGACCTTTGATCGTTTTGTCAATCTTAGGAGAGAGCACTACAGATTGGTTAGACAAGACAGGAAGCCTAGAGTTCAATTCAGTGAGCTGCAGAAGGCTACTGGTAAGCTTTCTTTGACTAATTTTGACCAGCGGTAAGATGACAACTCAAGCTTGGGTTCATAAGCTTGACACCTTTTTGGCATTGAGACCAATGTCAGAGATAGATGCCATCAAATACGCCATTTTGCACTTGGATGGAGTAGCACATGATTGGTGGTACCATGGTATGGTAACACTTCAGCATAATGATGTAACAGAGTACCAGGACTTTGTGGATAGATTGGTTGAGCGGTTTGACAGGAAAGATCCTGAGGTTTACTTTCAAGATCTGGCACAGTTGAGACAAACAGGTAACTTGGAGTCCTTCATTGGTGAGTTTCAGAGATTGGCAGTCATGGTACCCAATATTTCAGAGCGTAGATTGGTAGTTCTCTTCATAGAGGGATTGACAGAGCCATTGAGGGGTTGGATCAAAGCCCTTGATCCTCCTTCATTACAGGTAGCTATGAAGAAGGCACGTGATATGGAGATGGCAGCCCCATCCAATAAATTTAACGCCAGAGGTACTTCTTCGTCTAGAGACCATAAGCACTCCCACGGGGATACAGAGAGACCGGATTTTAACATAGATAAATCCGGGGTTAAAAATGATTCAAAAGCCAATCCGGTAGCACCACCTTTGGATCGTGAGGTGCTTAATGATTTACGCAGGAAGAAGCTTTGCTTCTACTGCAAAGGTCCATATGATATCCATCACGATTGTCCTTTGAGGCCTAAGGGCAAGGCGAATCGTATGATGTGGATATATTATGAGGATTCAGATTCTGAGGATTCCGAACAGCATAACAGTTCTGAGGAGGCAGAGGCAGAGGCTTCAGGGCCTAATGTAGAGGCAGAGTTAGAGCTTCACCTATAGGAGGCACGCATATCCAACATTCAGTCGGATGAGTCATTCAGACTCCGTGGAGTTTTGGCAGGGCAGAAGGTTATCACCCTTCTTGATACAGGGGCCACACATAATTTCATAGATGCTAGATTTGTGGAGAAGCGTGGACTCACTACCATAGATTTTGAGGGCATCAGTGTTAAGGTAGCCGATGGTCACACTCTTAAGTGTGAGCGTATGATTAGAGACCTCCCATTGCGCTTGAACAACTATGAGTTCAAGGCTGATTATTATGTGGTAAACATGGGGGATATAGACTTAGTCTTGGGTATGAAGTGGCTTCATTCATTTGAGGAAGTTACTCTTCGTCTCAAGGACATGGAGGTTCTCTTTAATGTTGATGGGACGACACACATTCTTAAGGCAATACGGGGCAACAACTTCAGATATATGTTTTTTCATCGGATGGAGGTACCTATACCACATGACATGATAGAGAGCGATGACGAGTGCACATTGGCACCAACACAGAAGAGGTATGAGGATGAGCTTGATCTTGAGGTGACTTCAGTTCAGGAGTTGTCACATATGGTGAGGACTCAACTTTCGGTTACAGCCGGATCTCAGGTTGATGATGATATGACTATTTCTAGTCTTCACTATCCAGTTTCAGATATTATTCAGGTGAGGAGTTTACTTGCTGATTTTCATTTATGGATTGGATGTTGGAGTGCTTATCTGAGTACTAGAGATGATGTGACACCATTACATGAGAGTTGGGATGGACATGGCATGGGGGTCGTGTTAATTGACAGTGGTGGAGGTCAAAACTATATTTGGGATCCAGGTGGATTGATTGATTTGTCATTTAGTGATTGCTTGAGGGCAAGCAATTTCAGGAGGGGCGGATTGTCATGTCCCCTTTTTAATTGACATGTTCTGAGTTCATGGTTAGCCTATTATGCGACCTTCGTAGGCTAATAGGATGGATAGAGGGTCATAATGGAGCTTGGCTTGACTTTGATTCACAGGATTTCTACATTTGATTCTCATTCAGGTTATTTCAGACATATTTGGCTAGGGCTCCTACTTTTTAGGGATATTTGATATGCAGCGGAGCACCTTTATTATGGTATGGGTATGTGCGGAATCACTCCCTGATTCACTAGCTTCGATCGGTTCATCGATCCGACATGTATTGAGGGAGATATTAATATTTGATTAATTTAATCAAATATTAATTATTTAGCCTATTTTTAATTAGAAACCCTAATTCTAATTTAAGAAACCCTAATTAGGGCAAGCACATCTTTTTGAGGGTATAAGGGTTTCTCATGGAGGCCATTATTCATTATGCTATTGATTATTGATATTGATTTTGGAGAATTTCTTCTGTGAAGACTGAGCCTAGGGTTTAAGGATTCCATTTGCATTGGAGAACGTTCCCTCTTCAGTGTGTGCAATTAAGAGGCTGTGGAATATCAGCTGATCTATTGCCAAAGTGTGAGATAGCTTCATCCAGAAGTTATCATAGAATTTCAGGTTTGAGAGATAACTTCACACAGAAGTTATTACAGATATTCCAGGTATTTCTTTATTCTTGTTTTGATTCAATAAATTACACAGCTAGAGATCTTCTGTGCTAGAAAAGTATATTTTCAGATCAGGGGTTGAAAACAGGGAAGTTGTGCTTAATTGGCGGCCGTACAAGGTCTGTACAGATCAGCTCAAGAACCGACCTCGGCAGACAGAGGGTTTTCAGTGACCGACATCGGTCGACTGAAGACCGACGTCGGCAAAAAGCCGACCGACAGAGACCGACGTCGGCGATATATCGACCGACGACGGTGACTGTGTGTCGACACAGAAGGGCCGAGACCTTCCAGAATTCGATTTTCACTTCCAATTTTGATAAGCCAGGGTTTTTAAGACTGTATTTCATATTTATATGCATGAGAAAGGACTGCAATTGTAATAGTTTAAAAGGACAAGTGATAAGATTTGTAATTTGCTATTCAGAGACTATATTATTGTGATTATTCTGAATTTATTCAACTGAAGTTATATCTTGTTCAAAGTTTTTTGTGTTGCTATATTTCCTGTTTGGAGGGGATATTACAGCTACCGACTAATCAAACCTTATTTTTGAGTGATAATTTATGGACCAAGACCCTATCTTTGAACTTGTGGCACATTTTGAACCGATTATTGTCTAGTAGGTACTTGAGAAACATGGGAGCCTCCTTGTTACACAAATCCTTGTTGAAAAGTAAAAGCATGTTGAAGATTCAACATTTGTCACTAACCAATATTTACACATTGTTGTCTAGTCATCATTTGGTTTTGGATTGGTGCACTGGTTTGTGACTGAAGAGGTATGTTTGTCACTACTTGACGAGGTGGAACATTAGTTGCCCCTTGTTGAGGCTTCAATACATTTGGCCTCTATTGCATTGGTACACTAGATTTTTCTTGCTATTGTGAAATATTACTCATCACTTGTTGAGGAGGAGTAGGATTTATCACATTCTATTGTTGAGGTGTAATATTAGTTGTTGGTTGATTACCTAATCCTATTGGTTACACGATTGATGAAGTAGTTGGTTGAGGTTAGGATGTAGAAACTCCTACTCCTTGATTTGGAGAACCACTTGCAGTGTTAACTAAAGGCACATTTTGTTGACTAGTTGTTTGTGTGTTAGTATGACTTTAATTTGGATTGCACGTTGCTTGCACATTGTCCACTATATTTTGCTCATTATTCTATGTAGAAGAAGAAGACACTTCTTCAATAATGGGCATATGCAATAAGTTGTCTATTGAAATATTTTGTATGAATGGGTCTGAACTCTTATTGTTTTGACTAGTTAACTCTATCAAAACTCTTATTGAAGAAACTAAGTCAATAAGAGGTTTGCTCACCATGGTCATCTGATTGAAATTGCGTGCTAGATTCAGGTAGGTTTGATATGTCATTTGCATTTGGTTAAAGTGGTATTCCATGAGGTTTTTGCCTTCGTTAGGTATATTAGGGACCTGGAATGTTGTTTGGACTAGAGCCCAAGGATCGATAGAAGAATCATGTTGATCATAAGTTATGTTGTGGGGCATCCTTACTAGACTTGGTAAATTTTCATGAGGGAAATCTGATGGAAACTTGTCCCTACCTCTATGGCTCTAACCAAAATCTCATATTTTTTCTCCAATAAATGATGCTCAAATAAAAATGGATCATACGTGAAAGATGTATTAGTAAAGCGTGATTATTGAAGAATTAGTTCACTGGTTATGGGTATTGTAGCTAGGTATTGTGCAGTTTGTTCTTGGTCTTATTCTGAATAAGGTGGTGTATTAACCAAATATTTAACCAATGGATCTTGGCTTTGTGCCCCTAATTGAGTATTATAAGAGGGATACAAATCGGTCTCATAATAAATATTATCTGCATATAGGTCTTGCACCATTTCTTCCTGTGCAACCATAGTACTAATCCTTGGATTTTACATGAGTCCACTACGAGTGTAGGAATACATTTTGGGATCCATAGTAAATGTTTTTTCAATAAAAGGTCAAAGAATTCTACAAACTCTAAAAAGATAATGTCTAAAATCTGATGTTCAAACTTGGTCTAGATTTGTCAAAAGGATCAAAATGTTTATGCAAATATTTATGATAACACAAGCTAATGTTAAGTGTCTAACGTTACACGTATTACACAAAAAGATTAAATAAATGAACCACAAATCAAAATGCCAAACTCTAAGGTCGAAGTGTTTCAAATCAGTCTAATCTAAGAAATTAAAATTTGATAGGTCTTTTGAACAAAACACAATGTCAAAAGCTAGGCTCAAACAAGGTATGTGTTAGGACTCTTGGCCAAACGATGTCAAAATCTAGACTTTAAAATAGATGAAATTTCTAACACTAGGAATTTGATTCTCGGACATGGACTCAATCAAATAGTAATAAGGTATGAAACAAAAGGCACTTTAGAGATTGTTTTCTCACAAATAATGGTATAAAACTTGGTTCTTTTGACAAATAAGCTAGATAAAAAGTTAACAACATAACTGTGCTAGACAAAGGTTCATAAAGGTGTACTCAGATTGGTTGGAAAATGTAGGATCAAATTTGAACTCTATGCAAGAGGGCCTATGAAACAATATCATATATGTTTTGGGCAACGTAACAATGCTAGACTACCCAAAAGATGTGACAAAATGCTGTTTCAAAAACTCTCTAAGGCAAAGATAATTTCTCATAAATTTGACATCATAACACTACCTTTCTTGACTTAAAATGTTGTGGTGCATAGACTCAAAGTGCAAGTATTTAGCACAAAATGACTTAAGTCTATCAAGTGGTGATAATAATTATGAGTCTTTAAACGACCTTCAATCCAAATTGGAAATTGAACCTAAGCTCCCTCAAGTTTAGTGCAAATGGTGAACCCACTTAAAACATCAACCCTATGAACTTATAAAGGTGCAATTTTGAATTTAGATTATAAATTAAGGACTTAAACAACTTTGGTAAAGGTTTAGACTCAATTGGGCAGCATAATTGCACCAAAGTGGATGATATGACTCCAAGTTTTGATGAATTTTGAACAAGGCAAATTGATGATTTCTCACAAATTTGACAACACAACATTGCCTTGTTCAAACAAAATTGGGGGCCATGTGTTTGGTTTGCATTATTTTTTTACATCAAGTTTTGACTCCGAACAAGACTTTAATCTAGGACAAAACCAACTAATTAATCACCCTTAGATCCTAAACTGACAAGGTTGCTTGTTATTATTGTAATCCGTCAATATACGTCATTTGAGAGTATTTTAAGTGTTCATCCAAAAGTAAATGTGCATTATATAGTAGGATTTTTACACCCTGCCTTCTCTTAAATGATAGTATTGTGACATGGACCTTGAGGCATACCTTGCACCAACAATACTTACATGACAAGTGTCTAAGATCTACAAGTTTTTAAACATTTTAGGGGAATTAATTGCATAATGACTTTCACATCAACCAATGGAAAATAAAAGCATGGATTTTGGATCCATATCACTTGGCTTGTTGTAAAAATGTCTAGTCCTTTTTGTAACCACTACATCTTGTTGTTCACTTAATGTAGTGCAATATCCAAAGTGTCACTACATCCTGTGTGTAACTCCAATATAGAGCCAAATGAAGTCAATGCCAGGAGATGAAACCCTGGGTCAAAGCTTCCCTAAAAAACTCATGAGAGGTAATGACGTCCCCTTCACAAGCCAAGTTTGCATGAAATAAAAGACTAATAGCAAGACTTTAGGGTAATTTTCAATGTCACTCAAACTTTGATGAGTTTTTGGGAAGTGCTTTAGATGACATTCTTTCTAAACCTTGGACTAGGCTTTTTGCAATAGGAATGGCATTTTTGATTCCAAGGGTTCCTTAAAGGGGACAAATGAAAGAGCATACATGTAACACCCCTCTCTTTGATAAACAAAATTAGATCAAACAACTATTAAAGACAAAAATGATAAATGTGTTCAATTTTAAGCCCAAATGAAAGATTTGGCGGTGTTCATTTGACCCCTTGGTCTTAATTTATAACTTTGAAAGCTAACTACAAGATTTAAGCTATAACATCCTAAATGATTTTCCTTTAAGCACCAAAATGAAAAGTTTAATTCATTTTAAAACACCCCAAAATAAGTTTTAAAGGATCTATTTAAGCATGCTTTGATGATTTTTCAAGTAAAACCTACACAAAAAATGTTAGCAAGATGTTTACCTTAGTAGCACTTTTAAATATGAAACAACCAACTTAGAAAAAAGAGCTCTCAGGTTTGTGTTTAAAAAAACACAGTGACCATCATCAATTATATTAACCAATGATGGAGACTTCTATGCAGGTCGATGATAGTTTTAATAACTAGTGACAATTATATAAACCGACATCAATTTTACTAATGCTAATCGATGATGGTTATCCAAATTGACGTTAGCTTACTCAACTAGCAACGGTTACTGTGTCAACCTGTGACAAAGAAAAAAATGGCCAAATGAAGTTAAAAAATCACTTAGAAAGAGTTTTAAGCATCCAAATTAAAATTTTAAAGTTGCCTCATGCTCTCCTTCATACATGGGATGCGTTGGGTTCCACCAGGTGTGCCATTATGTGAGCTAGGAATTTGACTCAAGAGAGGATGGTTAGTATCATGTTAGTTTCAAAATGAAAACAAAATGAAATAAACACACTAACTGGCATAACATCTCTAGTCTTAGATACTAGGGAGAGCTTATTTAACAAACATGAATAAAACACACAACTAAAATGCAAAATGAACCTTCTTTTACCTTCATTGGATGCTTTAAAATGCTTGTTTTTAGTGGCTTGCTTGGCTTGTGCTCATGAAGTCTTCATCAAAGGAGGCTTAGCTATCTCCTCTTCTCTTTGGCACCTTGTGGCTTTGGATTGGCTAGGCTCAAAATAAATTTGTCATGGTAACACTAATTGTAATAGCTTTTGGAATCATTTGTGCATTATAACTTTGCATTATCAAGATTTTTTTTTCATGTGGCAAGGCCTCCTATTTATAGATTTTTGAAAATGGGTAAAATCAACCTGAACCATTTATCTCAAGATTAAGATGTGTGGCTAAGGATTAATCTAATTATGCAATTAAAATTGATAAATAGGCTCATTAATATTTGGGATAAAAGAACAATTAAGAGGCATGGAGGGCATTAATGAGGCATGGGGGCATGAATCCTGATATTTGTGGCATTTATGGCCTAGGGATGTCTTCCCAAGAAATGAGTTCACCTGATGATTTAGATATTCAATATTCATTTCTAAAGACAATTATTCAACAAGTTTCCATGGAATTCTTAATTAGGCTCTAATTTGGTTTAAGTAGCTCTTAAGCATGATTAAGCACTTTGTGCACAAATTACTCGAATTGATCAGAATGCCTTGTTATTGGTCCAAAATTTGAATGAATTGGAATTGGAAGTTATGTCAAATGCATTGGATCCATTATCCTATTTAGGATGTTACCAACACCAAATAACACAGGCACGTGTCTCATGCAAGAGATTTGATAGAAAAGAGCAATCCAGAGCACCCAAGTATAAAATTGGCATTTTGACTCAGAATGATTTGATCCAAGTTAGCTGGACCATAAATTGTATTGTCCCATTTAATGATACTCTAGCCAAAATCGACACTTGAATATGCCAATTTCACATCATTTAGTGTGTTTTAGTGTTTTAGGCCAAATTGTGCACTTTGATGGAAATTGGTCAAAATCCTAATTGGAGGTTATTGGTGGCCAAATTTAGGTGTCTACACTTAGCTCTACAATCCAAGCATAAGCATGCTCATAATCTATCTTGGAGAATGAATCCATTAGGAAGGTATAGATTTTTGGTTTATGTATTTCTATTTTGTTTACATTCTCCTAGACCTTGCCCAATCTGAGGACCATGCCTAAGATGCTATGTTTCTTATTTTTTTATGTTTGTTTTGCATTATAACATGATTTAACCTCATATTCAATCATGTGTTTACATTTATCACACCTTGTGGGACTGATGTGCCCCACAATCCTCTTGAGAACATTCCACCATCTCCTAAATTTGAAATTAGCTCATTTTTTAGCTTAGTTTCACTTATTTTCTCCTAATAATTCCACTTTTTCATTTTTTACATTTCAACAATATCACTTTACGTATCATTGAGATCGCTTCCATAATCAACAATATCAGCTTGTGTAACAACATTATCACTTTTTTTCACTATTTTTTTTTATCTCTTTGCATTTTAAAGGAAAATAATGGGAATGCTCTACATTTCAATGGTAACACATTGTATACAACATGAATGCTATTGAATCCATCTAACTTATAAATGATAAGATCAAAAAATCCTAACAATGGAAATGCTCCATAGTTCGATAATATCATACTCCATATTGGTAAAATTGACCTGCTAAATGATAAGAAAGTGAAGGTAAATTTTTTTATTTTCTTTCTACTTGTTAATTTTAAAACTGATAGAAATACCTTATTTAACATTGATATCACCTTGAAAATGAGTGATATCACCCTGCTAATCAATAAAATCATCAGTTTCCTATTTTTTGTTTATACTCTCTACAAAACAATGGGATTATCCTGTTAAATGGTAGGATCACCCTGCTAAATGGTGGGATCACATTGTGTATTTTTTTACAAGATAAACTAATAATTTTTCAACTTTTTACACTTGCCAAAAACCACAATTGAAAATCCTAACTTTTTTGGTGTAGGTTCACTTGACAGAGACATGGTTTCTATAAAAAGAATCACTTTTTAAATATTCTCTTTTGGTGCACTTAAAAGGAACCCACACTTGCATTTTATGTTCTAAAAACTTGTTTGTTTTTCTTTCCTTACTTTCATGTTTAATTTGATTGCTTGTTTATAGTCTATCATGCCTATGCTCTCCCCTTTCCCCCTTTAGGGAGTTTGGGTGATCACAAACACATAAATTATTGTTATCTTATTTTTATTCTTTATTGACTATGTGGGGTGGATTTCATCTCCTTATTATGAGTTCTTAGGGCATGATGCCTAGGGTTTTATCTCCTAACATACATACCAACCCCATACATCTGAAAAGGGATATAAATTGAGATAAATTATTGTTAAGAACATAGAAAAATTTCTTGTAAAGGGTTTCATGAAAATAATGGGTTTAACCCTAACACTATGCTATCAAACTTCACCCTAAGAGTTTAAATTTATGGTAGCACTTCACTGAGACAATTATGCCTGAAGTGGTCATAGAGGGATTATAATATCTTGTGAATTGTTCATTATTTTTTTCTTATTCGATGGATTTTAAGACACGTACTATAAGGTATATTGTGGACCATTAAGAAAATCCATGTCAAAATTTTAGATAAGACCTTCAATTTTAAGCAACTTGTAGTGCTAGGGAAACCAATCTCCTCCAATAATTCATGATGTACCACTCAAAGTGAGGGTTAGGTGAAACTAATCTATCACCACTTCAAGTGAGATAGTTACATGGAATGTAGTTATCTTACATGCTCATTCTTCCACTAAAGATAGGGCTTATTATGAATGTGTGTTGATGATTGTTTATTATCTTATCTTTATTTTGTGTGACACATCTTACACATCAAACAAGTTAGAAATATCAAAATTTTAAACATTGTCAATATAAACTAACACAAAAAGGTGTTACTCTACCCAGTTTTTTAGGTCATATTTATTCTATTCTAAGTGTTACAATACCCATTTGGTACAATACTTTATCCTCATTATATTGTTATACTATCCATTTAAATACAATTCTAAATCATATTCATTTGAACCACAACTCATTTATCCTTAAAAAATATCAATCAGGTTCATTTTGAATCAAAGATTTTAATTCTAATCCCCAAGTCAAACTAAAGTTAACATTTAAAGGTTAACTAAAGTCAAATTTCAAAGGTTAGCTGTAGTCAACTTTCAAAGGTTAATTGAAGTCAACTTTTAAAGGTCAACTAAAGTCAACATTCAAAAATTCAACTATAGTCAACTTAGTCATAAAGTCTACTTTTAAAGTCAAAATTTCAATCAAGGTCAAAATTTAAGTCAAAATCACAATTTTTAAGGATTTCAAGATCAAACTTGGTTGAGGGACATCCACAAATCATCCCTAACCCTTCAAACATTTCACTATAACTTTTGAAAAATGATTTGACTCAAACATTATTCTATTTTGATATTCTTATTTGATGATTTTAAATCGAACCATCTACTTTGATCAAAAAATATTATGCAAACTCTCCAAGATACCATTTGAATTTAAAATCCTTTCTTCAATTCAAAAAAAATTATTTTGAATTGATAGGTAAAGCATTGCACATTCTCAATTCAAATCAATTCAAATCTCCTATCTTGATTTAGGGTAAAAATCATTGATTCCAAAATGCCTAGATATACAAGAAGTGGGATTATGTATAACACTAATTCCAAGTGATAATGGTTTTACGATCCATTTGGGTCTTTCCAAGATAACAAAAACCAAGTAAAGGAGGTACATCAACCCATATAAGAGGATATACCACCCAAAACATAATAAGTGTGTGGTCATGTTGGAATAGAGGAAATACCTCCATAATTGACTTCCACTCATGAATATGTCCTTGTTAAAACCTATAACCAAATTCTAGAGTTGAAGAATAAAGGAAAAGGGAAAGTTATAGATCCTTCCCAAAATAGCCAGCTTGTTATCGCATAATTACAATAAGCTAGTCAACATTTAGCCTCATTGGGTACTGCCCTAGCATGTTACTTATTTAAACAATCCCCCACATGTGGAGCAAAATTTTCCCATTGAGCAACAACAACAAGATATATTATCTCATCTTTCATCCAATGTCGATCTATTTTTGGCTCCTGAAACAACCCCTACCATGGAGCCCTTGATAGGAGCTACTAGCAATCCACCATAAGTGTTTTCTTATACACACCAATTCCGCCCTAGTTCCCAAAAAATTCTCTTATTTCCCAACAAATCCTTGTCTCTAATTCATAACAAGTTGACAATAATTCTAAACAGCTTGCTTCTAGTTCTAAATAAGTTCCTTTGAACTCTTAATAACTAACTTCTAGTTCACAACAGGTTCCTTCAAACCCCAACAACTTCCTCTTATTTCCCAAAAACTATCCTCTTCTAATTTGTAATAATAATTTGTTGATAATTCCAAATGCACCTTACATCTAGTTCACAAGAGGTTACTTTGAACCCCTAATAAGTTCCTTCTAGCTCTTATTATATCCCTTTAAATCTGAAACAACATCTATCCAACAATCCGGCATTACAACAGGTCAAGACTAATTCACAACAATAAGTTATAAATCCTCCATTACAATAGGTTATGACTAATCTCTAACAAATCCCTATTAATACACAATCTATCCCTTTTAATCAGCAAATTCCCACCTTTCAACAATAAGTCCTTTTGTGATAGGTTCCTACTTTTCAATAGTAAATTCCCTCATATCGACATCAAATTCCTCCAATCCAAAAACATGTTATTAATATGCTTACCAACACTAGTCAACAATGAGTTCCCTATCAATAATATAATCTTGGCTATAGGGAGAACAACCCTAATATCTCAACCTAACAGGTACCCATTTTGACTTAGTTTTATCATAATCTATCTATCTATCCAAATCAATCCAATCCCCCTCTGAACATTCAACAAAATATGCTTTCACCATCTCAGAATGTTCCCACTCTCCAAAATTTCAAGAGATAAAGGACATTTTTCTAGGGCTCCAAGATGAAAATCATGGAAAAATGTATAAATTTGATGAAATATGTTTGTACCCATTTGATATGAGCTTTCTTCAAGTACCTTTACCATCTCATTTTGAGGCACCAAAATTTGACAAATAAAAAGGAAGAGCTTATCATAGATATCATCTAGAGGATATTTTGTTGTGTGTAAGAAGTAGTCCACAACAATATCTATTTACTTCACTTGTTTCCATGCATTTTGGGTGGACAAGCCATAGAATGGTTCCAAAATTTACCTAAGGGATCCATCGTCACCTTTGATGAATTGTCAAAAAAAATTGTAAAGTACTTCTAATACAATATAGAGCATGAGTTGACCATGGTTGACTTATGCAGTGCCAATCAATGTAGTGGGGAAGTTTTTCAGCCTACTTACAATGATGGAAAAGTTTGACTATTGTTTGCATCATAATATTTCAAATAACCAACTAGCTAATATATTTAATTCTAATCTCAATTCAGAGGTGACTCATACCCTGAGGCTCCATTGTGTGGATGCATTTGAGGAGATTATAGATAAATGAGCGTAGATCAAAAAGTCACTTATAGACAATGGCCCAATTAAATTTTATTCTCACAATTAGGCATAGGCTCAAACTCCATCGTAAGCACAAGAAAGTACATCTGAGAAGCCCAAAATATTTAACAGGAACATGAATGTGGTGGGTAATAGAGTAATAGAATCATGACATATGTAAATGGTACAATAACTACCTATCCAAAATGCTCCACTTGATCCCTTTATTACATTACAAAGACCATCTCCATGCAAGAATCAATATCAAAACAGACTAGTCAATGACCTTGGTGAACCTATTGAGGTAGTGTTTCAAAAACTAGTTATGACTAACACAATCATTTAGCTTAACAACAATCCTTTTATAGAAGACCAATTAAAACCTCAATGATATAAAGACAATGAATATTGTGATTAACTTCATGTTAAAGGGCATCGAATTAGTAGGTGCATGTAATTAAGACAATTTATTAAATATCTTATTGAGTGAGGTGATATTGAGTTGGAAAATGCTACTTTTATTTCTAATCAGAATATTGGTATTTATAAGGATCCATTTTTGAAGCATAACTCCAACAATCAATGAAAACCCTATAATCAAAATCAAGGGTCAAATCAGAGTCAAAATTAGAATCAAGGAAATTATAATCAAGGTCAAGACTCCCAAGCCAAACAAATTAGATACCATGATGTCTTTTATGACTACAATAATGTTGTAGTTTGTATTTCTAACAACCATGTAGTTATTATTAATATTAATCCCTATCAACCTTCAAACACACTTCAAAGTGTTATCCTTTCTATTTTAGGACCCCTCTTCATATCCCACTGGCTCGTTTCTGACACATAATAAAAATTTTGCATCTCGATGACCATGGGTCACCATCCCAAGTTCTACGCTTTCTTATTCTAATTCAAGTAACCCTTCACCAACTCAAAATTGCACTGTCACAACTTGACATCTAAAGTTTATGCTTTAAGATCCTTCACCTTCCTCGAACAATAATATTATTTAAGACTGTTTACCATCTAAAACTAAACCATTTCCTTCTATTGAGAAAAAATATAATCTTGGCAAACAATTAAACACGACTCCTACACAGATTTCTATTTTAGATATCTTGTATACGTTAGAAGTTCACAAGACTATATTGTATGATCTTATTCAAGAATCCAAAGTACCAAATGACATTGAACCTATTGCCTTCTAAGCATTTTTGGAGTATTTATGCGCAACTCAACAACTTACATTTGATCAAAGTGACATGTCATCCTTGGGTCCCCTACACAACAACCCTCTTCACATTGAAGCCATCATTTCCCACCACAAGATTAAGTAGGTTCTCATAGATAATGGTTATAGCCTAAATGTAGCCTCATTGAAGTTGATAAAACATTTTGTGTATAAAATTCAATAGATTTACAACTAGAAACCATTACTACTAAGGCATATGATAATCTAGAAAGAGACTCACATGGCATTGTTTTCTTACCTGTCATTGTTGGGCCTATCACCCATGATACCCTCTACTATGTCATAGACATTGAACTACCTTAAAACTTGCTTACTGGATGCCCTTAGATCCATGAGGTATGCACACTCTCTTCCACATTATACCAATGCTTTAAAATCCCCCATTTTGGAGTAGAGGTCATTATTCTTGACAATTTACAACCATACCAATATTAGAAACACTTGGAAGACAAATACAATCAATATAAATACTATTTTAACACAAATTTACACCTAAAAAAGACAAGATTAAAGCTCTTGAATCTCTTGAATCTAATTACATTTATCTAAGTGACCTTCCCTCCACTTGTACTACTCCACCTTCCCAAATTTCTACCCACTTTACTATTGAAGATAAAAGGTATTGGCACCTACAACATTAAATATGCGTTATACATTACCAAGTTGCCATAATTTTCCAAATTCCATGGTAGACACAAGATGTAATGGTGCATAAAGATAGACCCTTATCCCAAGGGACCCCCTTTATTTGTCAAAAAGAAGTCACCAACTCCTAAACAAAATAATAGGTTAGACGATTCTTGGTTAGACAATGACAATGGTTTTGCCTCATGTTATCAAAGTGCTAAGTATCTTATCCCTAAAATATCATGGAACATCATGAATACAAGGAAAATGATTGGGGCCACAACAACAAGGTATTATTGAGCCAATATCAATAACCAAACATAAAGGTACTTGAGGTATTAGATACAAATCATCGGGGGGTAACCCCTAAAATATTGAGAGTGACACCTCTTTAGTGTCTAATGAAGATAATCCTAACAATGATGTAGATTCTTATTATAGTATCTACAATGAGATCATTGATACCAACCTTTTCAATACTAATGTCGTTATTACTCTCACATCCTATTATAATTTTCCCCTTTCCTTTATTACCATTAACTAATCAATTTGGACCAACAACATCATATTATACCCTTAGACAATTTCCAAAATGAATAATCACTTTTGAATTTCTTAGGCCTTAGAGATGGTCTATCAATTGGAGAACACAAGCGATGCTTTGTGATCACGTTGAACCTTAACACCTACTTTGGAGAGCAGGAGAACTTTCTTGGTCAAAACAAAAAATAAAATCAAACATTGAGGTCTATTAGTGAAAACCTCTCTGAAGTGATTTTAGACCAGGGAAAAATTAAAGAAAAAGACAAATCTCTTGGTAAAAACTTATTTTGGGTGCCAATAGATAGGGAATTTGTTGGAGAATTAACCTTAATTTGGGTCCTTCTTATAGGGTTATAGGTTTTTTTCAAGTCTTAGTTATGTGTGTATTTATAAATACACTTTATTCCTACCTTTATGAGGTGTCACTCACCTCCCTAATCCACTTGTTGGTTTTGGATTTACTTGCATGTAACTCCTATCCCCCCACATGGCACACACATTCTCCCCATTTGTAATAGGATTAGGGCCACATGTCACACATGCCTAAGTTACACATGTAACTCCTCTTCTCTTATAGCTATATATTAATATCTCATCTCTCTTATTCCTCAACACTCTCTACGCACAACTCATTATTGTTGTTCTAAGTCTTGATCTTACATAATTGATGCTATCTTCATCTAAGGCCATACTTCTCTTAAGTTTATACATGCTATTGTACTTGGATTTCATCCTTGCAAGCTTCTTAATACTATATTGTGGAGTTTTTTCACCATTAAATTGTTTTCCCCACTTATCATATCTCTTTTCAAATTTATGGTTTTCTCTCCATTGAGGTAATCTTGTTCATTTTTTCACTTAGCATTCTAGTTGTAAGATAAAAAAATCTATTTTTCATGGTTTTTAGCATTCTGATTTTTATTGGTTCTAAGATTTTTCTTCCAGTTTACTTGTGCTTATCATTGCACTCTAATAACTATAAAAAAATATATCTCTAAGTGTTTTTATTTTGCTCTTTTGCCCATTGGCATCTCTATCAATTTAGCTAATTTTTTTCAAGCTATTCTTTATGAGATTTGGCATTCTGTGCGTTTTCTTTTTTTGTGCATTGGTGAGATATGACATTATCTTCCTAACCAACATGGTTTATTCCTCTTCTTTATGACTTGCAATAAGTTTTTTTTGTGTGTTATCAAGCAAATAGCTATAGAGAAAGAGTAAAGCCTTTTAATAGTTCTATACTTTCATTCTCACCTCACTTTTTTTTAACACGTAAATGTGAATGTTTCTTTTATGGCATCTACTTTGCTTTCAACGTATTATGCACAAAAGTAAATATTAATGTTTTGTTTTGGTAACTCATTAAATTTCCTTTTATTATGTCCAGCTATTTTTTAGTATTCATTTTGTCTTTTTTTCTCCATTGCATATGTTGACCTGGCATGCTTATGCATTGTCTTTATTATGACCAATGTTTTTTAAAGCATGCTTTAATTCCAAACTTATAAACTTACTAAATTTATAAAAAAAATGTTCATAAAAATCTTTTTTTAAAAAGCCACTCACATGGAGAGAATACTTTTTTCCATTTATATCAAACCCCAAAATAAGAAAAATCAAAACAAAAAACACTTAATAATTTGAAGCCATTTGCCTTTATTTAAAAAGAAAGTGATATTTTAAAAAAATAAAATTAAACAAATATGTTGACAAATGTAAAGAATTAATTCACTGATTTCATTTAAATCAATTAATTAATTTTATTTTTCCTCATTAATTGTTGGTGTTTTGATGTGGATTTACATTTACATGTTCATTAATTTTTTATTAGCAAGTTTATTTTTAGTGTTATTGGCTTTTTTAGAAATTATGTAATCTCATCTTTGGTGTTCAATTTGATTCTTATCGGGCTCATATATATTTTAAATTAGCTATTTTGTTAGCATTCAAACAATCTATGAAAATCATTTTGTTTCAAAATGAAAAAAATTGCACTCTTAAACATGCAATTAAATGTCAAAATGACACTATTACTACTTTATATAGTTATAATCTCGCACTTCAAAATATCTTTCAAAATCAAATGGAGAAAATACAATCTTCTATTGACACATTAACTATTAAATTGCATCTTTTGATAATATTAATAGCTCTAATGATGATGGATCTACTTTTGCTCTTGAACACACTCAAACTCATGAGAACACTCCTTCTACCAACCCTGACTTAGAAATTATGAACACTATTGGCTAATCTAATGGTGGACTTCGTAAGTGTGTAACTGGTATACTCAAACCTATTTTTACTCCTTCTAATGCAAATTGTAAAGGTTTTGGTTTTACTTATTCACCTACTTTTAATACAAATTCAAAATCTTATTGTCCTCTACATTGAAGGACTTATAATGTAACTTCTTTTGATTATACTACCTTTAATGCTCATGATTACGTTAAAAATGATAAACCTTGTGTGTATTATGGAAAATACAAGCATCACATATCTAAATGTTAGAAATTGTATCCATATAAATCTTGTAGTAAATCCACGCATGACACCTTTCATTAATAGAAAATGACTAAATCTCCTACCTATAAAGGTAAAATTGTTTGGATTCCTAAAGAAAATGAATATTCTAGAGACTTTGATATGTCTTTTTGTGATAATTATTCTGATGCTTCATGTAGAATATCTTTTGCAAGTGACACATCTTCTTTATTTCCATTTTGATTAAACTAAATATCTTTTTGCATTCATTGATTTTATTGTATATGATATATGTTTTGATTATGGTGACTAACTTGTTTTCATGCAAATTTATGCACTTTGTGATGGAAATTGTTTTTACTCAAATTTGCCTAGTTGTACATCTACTTTTATTACATTATGTATATATATATTGTGTTTTGGCATATTGGTTACTTAACTTGAAAGATTAGTATTAGTTTAGTTATTTTGCAGGTTTGTGGATCATTTCTCCTTCCTAATGATCTTTATTCCATTGCAAATTGACAATATTGTCTGAAGAGGATTCTTAGAGATTCTTGGTCATCACACTCTCTTTCTTGTGATTTTTGATGGTACATTCTCTTCTTTCTTTCTCACTCTTGTGTAATTCCTCTTGAAGGAAGTTTTTATTAAGTGAGAGTACTATGTAATTTCAACTCCCTTATTCTTTGCAAAGGTTTTCACCACTTTTATAACTCAAAATTTAAGTTTAAAGAGGAGTGTTGGAGAATTAACCTTGATTTGGATCTTTCTTATAGGTTTATAGGCTTTTCATGAGTCTTAGTTATGTGTGTATTTATTGTATTTATAAAAACACTTAATTCTTACTTTTATAAGGTATCACTCACCTCCCTAGTCTACTTATTAGTTTTGGATTTACTTGCATGTAACTCCTCTCCCTCCACATGACACACACATTCTCCCCACTTGTAAGAGGATTATGGCCACATGTCACACATGCCTAATCTTACACATGTAACTCCTCTTATCTCTTAGATATATATTAAGATCTATCCTCTCTCATTCATCACACTCTCACAATTTCATTCTTGTTATTTGAAGTCTTGCTCTTGCATCATTGATGTTCTTTTAGCCCAAGGCCATTATTCTCTTAAACTTATACATGTTATTGTACTTGAAGTTCATTTTTTTAATCTTCTTGATACTAAATTATGGGGTTTTTTATTGTTTGATGATTTTTTCCACTTATCAAATCTCTTGTCTCATTTGTGATTTGCTCTCCATTGAGGTAATCTTGTTCATTTTTGCACTATTTTAGTTTTATGATTTAAATATTTATCAATCATTCTTGGATTAAATCCTAATAAAATTTTACTTTCCTTCTCAAGAAGCTCAGAGTCTTTCAAGTTCACATCTTACCTTCGAATCAAATATTGGACCCGAATAACGAGTGTTTACTCAGTTGGTTTAATATTTCCTAGAAACATTTATTGAGTGGCCATTATTTGACATATGTGATTTAGAATGTTATTACATGGGTGGGCTAGATGGCCCACAATCAGATGAGGACAATATATTTCCATCAGTATCTACTTTCTTAGAAGATGATTGTACACTGTTAGTGGAAGACACCATTAAGGTCAATATTGAAACAAACGCATGAACACAAAATGGTTAAACTTGGTGTGTTCCTCACTATAGAGGAACATCAATTTATCATTATCATTTTTAAAGATTTCATTGATATATTTGCATGGTATTATGGTGATATGTCTGTGTTAGATTTGTCTCTAGTCGTACACCATCTTGTTATGCACCCACATGTTAAGCTCATTAAATAGAAATTGCACAAAATGTATCCACACATTGCTATTTTGGTTAATAAATAATTTAAAAAATTATCAGGGGTCAGATTCATTCGACCAATTGATTACTCAGAATAGATATCCAACATTTTTCTAGTTAGTAAAAAACTAGAAGGTATTCATATCTGCATAGATCTTAGGGATATTAACAAAGCATGCCCTAAGGATGACTTTCCATTGCCCAACATTGATATGATTATGGATTCAATAGCAAGATACAAAATGTTATCCTTTATAGATGGATTTAAAGGATACCATCATATCAAAATTATGCCACAAGACCAACATAATTTAATGTTCACCACTCCATGGGGAACATTATGTTATCATGTGATGTCATTTGGATTGAATAATGCTAGTGCTACATATCAATGTGCAATATGTTAGGGATTAGTTTATTACATTAGATTTTATATTGGATATTTATCGAGAGGTAAATATAATATTGGTGAGTTAGTTATTAGATTAGTTATTTGAATATATTGTGATAACAATATATTCATTTATAGTCAGTTTGTTAGTATGAATTATTATATGGGTGAGAGAGATATTGGTGGAGATATGATTTCCCCAATTATAGGAAATAATTTTTCTCTATAACATTATAACACCCGTATGGATTGAATATATAAGAAATAATATTATAATGTGTTTTTAATATTTTAGTGTTTAGCTCTATTATTTTCTATTTTAATCATGCTTAGATTTGAACTAGTTTCATTATTTGATATTATAGTGGGTCAATGATCTATTAAATATATGAAGGTGTAATTTTGTAAATCCATTACTTACCCTGAGTTATGAGATCTTCTGAGAGTTAATCCTCGTAGTTATAGGATATATAGGTAGCATAATAAAGATTAGATTGATTAAATTTACTACCTTAGACTTGGATTGGTATATTTGTGTTCCACATTTCATACCATGGCATTCATATTGACAACATATCAAAGGGGTGAGGATCTTCAGCAACATAGCTTGGATAAAACTCAAACTACACTCAAATTTAGATTTGTGTTTGTGCGTTTAGGTATACCCTTGTTCAATACTAGTATATCCTCCATTATCCCAATCTCAACATTCACTATGACATTAATATATTCATGTTCTAAGGATGACAACATACCTATCAGCATACTGCACAATGGTAGACCCCTAATTGGCACACCCAAAATCTTCCTCCAACCACACTTAGATCTGACTTGGACTTGAATTTTATTAGATTGACTACATTTCATCAAGATCCACATATCTAAGATATCTCCACACTGTCATGTTCCAAATCTCCTACTAAGCTCAGTCTCCACCATGCAATCTGTTGATTGGTCAAATATGTGCATGCAGGAATAAAATCTATAATTGTCCAGTCTTTTTTATATGTTTTTTTAGGATTATTTATTTAAGAGTCTTGAGAATGTGTCAAAGTTTGATTTAATCATATTTGTCTTATCAAATTCAATAATTGAGTTTGAGTTTATATAGGTTCTAAAAAGTCATTAGTCATAAATTTAAGTTTTAGAAGTCCTTTTTATATTATTCCATCATATATTCAATTTTTCTATTAGATATTTTGATATTAGGATTTATAGTTTAATGAGTTTATTAAGTTGAGTCTTATTATTTGTCAAAGTTGTTTGTGAGTCATGTCTAGGTTAATATTAAAATTAGATTTTTTTGGTATTGTCATGTCTTTAAAAAAATCTTTTTATTGAGTCGATTTTATTTAATAAAGAGTCTTTATTTTATGTCAAAGTTATATTGTCAAAATTAAAAATGTCAAAAGAGTCATTTTAAAAATGTGTCATCAAAAGAGTCAAAAGATTAATAGTTGGTGTCCAAAGTCAAAATTGTAAAAAAAATTACCTTACAGATGCATTTTTGGATGGCCACGATGTCTTGAGTCAAATGTCAAAATTGTCTAAATTATGGGGGGAATTTTTCCTTGAGAAATTCATGAATCTGAGCTACATCAACATATCAGCTAAGTGAGCATATTCATCTATTAGAGGAAGGAGGAAATGAAGCCTAGAGGTTTCAGAGCCTTTTGTTAGTCACCAACGACGAGGCCCCATAATGATTTGGTGATATATGTAGTGTGGTGTGTTTTTTATAGTTTTTATTGTGAGTTTGAAAATAAGAACAAAATAATATGTATGTTCAAGTAATTTCATTTATGCAATTTCAAACATAATTCCCTAATATGAAAACATAGTGAAAAGATAAAAAGTATAAGTCAGTTCATGGATCTTGAATAAGTTTGTGGTAGATCCAAAAAATCATAGGAGGTGAACAATGAATAGAAAAAGGTTCTTATTCATGTCAAGGTTTTTGGTAAACCTGATTAAAACCATGGAAGGAGTGAACCTTTCTTTGTGTCGAGCTCATAATCTAAATAGGGCATGCCACAAGGGGTGAGCATACTACAGGTGAGAGTGTGAATGTTTTTACACAATGTAAAAACTAAGGGGGAGAATGTTAGGGATTAGTTTATTACATTAGCTTTTACATTGGATATTTATTGAGAGGTAAATATAATATTGGTGAATTAGTTATTAGATTGGTTATTCAAATATATTGTGATAATAATATATTCATTTATAGTCAGTTTGTTAGTGTGAATTATTATAGGGGTGAGAGAGAGATTGGTGGAGATATGATCTCCTTAATTATAGGAAATAGTTTTTCTATATAACATTGTAACACACGTATGGATTGAATATAGAAGAAATAATATTATAATGTGTTTTTAATATTTTGGTGTTTAGGCTCTATTATTTTCTTTTTTAATCATGCTCAGATCTAAACCAACTTCATTACAATCATTATCATCTTTCATTACATGATGCACAATATTTTTGAGGACTATGTTGATGACATTTTAGGAAAGTCAAAAACAAGGGCATCGCATCTAGAAGTTTTATGAAGAATCTTTGAGAGATTTCATGAATATAAGGTGTGCCTCAACCAAAATAAATGTGTCTTTGGAATCACATTAGGCAAATTTATAGGTTTCATTATTTCCCACTGGGGAATTGAAGTCGATCCAACCAAGGTAAAGGCCATCACAAAAATGCCTCCCCTTCTAATTTGAAATAACTATGCAATTTTTAGTGCAAAATCTAGTCTATTTGTCACTTCATTTCACAGCTTGTTAATCATTTCCATACTTTCACTCATCTCCTAATTAAGGGCACCACATTTCAATAGAATGCTGACTATCAAGAGGCATTTGAGAAATTAAAAACCTATTTGGAAAATCCCCTAGTGTTGGTCCTACCAACACTGAGAAAACCCTTATTTCTCTAGATTTTAACAAGTGGACATGTCTTGAGGGCATTTTTGGCCTAACATTATGACTAGGGAAAGGAACACACATTATATTATATGAGCAAGACATCAATCACTTATGAACATAATTATACACCTATTGAAAAGGCATGTTTAGCATTAGTCTTTGCATCATATAAATTATGTCATTATATGGTAAACAATAAGACTCTCATCATTACAAAAGTTGATCCTCTCAAATATCTTCATTCTGAAGCAATATTGATATGGTGTATGGCCAAGTGGATTATGCTGCTCATTAAGTTTGATATTGAATGTACTAATCAGAAGGTCATAAAAAGGAAAGTACTTGTAGATCAACATGTTGAGGTACCTTTGTCAGACACCCATCATCTACACATGTATTTACCTGATGAATCTATATTCACTATTGAGGAGTCATGTTAATGGAATCTATATTTTGACATTTCCTTCACAAATCATGGTTCTAAAGTAGGTATATTATTCATTATGCCATAGGTGTATCTCATTCCCAAGGCATTATAGATTACTTTTCCATGCACTAATAATATTACGAATTATGAAACACTTATTTCAAGACTCTGCCTTGCAATATAATGGAACATTCAACACTTGGTTGTTTATGGATATTTTTAATTGATCATTAATTAGGTTATAGACTAGTATCAAATAAAGGATGAGAAGCTCATGCCTTACAAAGGCATGGTTGATAGTTTAAAGAAAAAAATTGATTGTATTCAATTTAAACAAATACCAAGAGCCAACAACATATTAGTTGATGTGATGGAAACCATTGGGTCAGTCACATAAATATATTACAATGTTTGTGAGTATCAGTTTCTTATTGAAAATCTTCTCATACCAATTTACAGTTGTCCTAACATTGAAATGGTATGTGATATTATTTGTTTTGATCCCCGTCGGTACCTATTATAATCCAAATTTGTACCCTAGATAAGTCAAGGAGACCTTCTCAAATTTAGGATAACATGGAACTATCTCTACAAATAGACAAACTGCTACAAGAGATAGATATATAGATTATGGAATAGCTCCCTTGATCTATATTTTAGGCTCACACAATACACTAGACTAATCACTATTGGGGGTGAAAAGGGAAGAAGGAAACATAAAATTACCTTATACTAATTAATGTAATACACCAAAGATAAATCCACAAATGTACTTGTATTTTCACTAAGAAAGTGGAGTGCTAAAACTGATCTCAACTCAAAGTTCTTCTAGCATAAGTGTTTATACATGGAGGTAGATTGATATGTGTATCTAAAGGTGGGTAACTAGGAGGTCTAATCTTAGACACTTATAATCTCTTTCACACTTTAAATTACACCTAAAAAACATATATATTTCATGAGACCTGTTATAAGAAATGTTACTACTCACACAATGCATATAAGAGTAGAATGGAAGCGAGGAGAAACAATCATCATCACTTGTCATCTAAATAGACTACTTGACATACTTAGGTAAGAATTGTAGAGATTAAACTATCTTGATAAAACTTTATTTAAAGTCAAAACAAGATGTCAAAACCAACAAGGCTTCACCATACCAATTGTGAATTATTTACAATGCCAAAATGGCTTCAATATATAGAGCATAGAAGAGGAGAGAGAAGAAGTGATGTTGAAGATTCATCATGCCAAGTGTCAAAGCTTAAATTTCATTTACAATGCAAGAGGAAGAGTTAGAGAATAGGTCATTAAGTTCTCTTAGAAAAGTGTCTATGACATATTCCTGAAGTTGGCGAAGGGACACTCCATTATCCTTATTGAAATTATTTTTTTGATGAGGAGTCCACCTATCTATCTTGAATTGACTTAGAAGTCCTTGACAGATATGCACTAACTTGGGAAGGTGGAAACAAGATTGTGATAGTCATTATGCACCCCTCAATTGATAGTCTTCTCTTTGACACTTGTTGTTCACTTCCTTGCAACTTCTCATTAACACTTTAGTCTTGAATTCTCACACTTGTCACTAGGGTGACCTATAGATGCTCAAGAAGGTTCATTGCAGATATGTGAGACACCTATTTATATCTTCTTTGTCCTTTGGTCTATCACGTAGACTTCAGTGAAAACTTAAATCACACTTCTCACTTCCAATTTGGGAGTTACCCTCATTATTTTGTTCAAGATTGTCTACAACAACCAATCTATAAAAGGGGTTTTCATGTATGAATATGGTGAGAATGGGATATGAAGAGTTGAAATACATCTCTACACACCTCCCATAATTATTTTCACCTATATATTCCCTTTTGTACCTTCAATTCAACTCAAATATTGTATAAAATAGAGAGTTTGACTCATCCATACAAGTGGCAGTACAAAATGAATGAATTTCAAGAAGCCTGAGAGAGTGACAAGCATGTCTAAATAATCTTCTAGGTTACTTGACCCCTTCTAGATACATTTCCCAACATATCTTTCTCATCAGGTTCTTAAGAGGGTTTTAGGTAATTCAAGTTATTAACAATGATTCATAAAGGTTAAGCCCTTAAATTTCAAACCAATTCTATTGAGTTTGAGTTCAAGACCTCCCTTAACTATCCCTAATTTATTGAGACACCAAGTACATTATCCATATAGATATGAGTGAAAGAAAATGCTTCTCGAGTTCTTCCTATGCATTTTAGACACCTCTGAGATAAAACTAGGCCAAACTACCCAATTTCGAGTTGTTTTCTAAAAAACAATGATTCTCATCAACCCTATACTCTCCCATAAATGCTCTCAAATTATATTTAAGGATCATATGATCATATGAGTGAAGTTAGCTACCTGATGATTCATGTTAGTTCTTAGGCCTAGTCTGTATAGACTATGTTTTCGTGTATATGAACACTTGTGAGTGATCACGGTGAATGTATGACATTATAAATATTTTTTACATCCATTTAAACCCTAGAAATCATTTTATATTCACCTAAAACTTTTCCATTCATCTTTTCCCTCTTAATGCATTGGGTTTGCAAGTTGTGTTGTTCATAGAGTGACTCTGGTTTGAGATAAAAGAGAGGACACTTCCACTATTAGTTTGGACCAAATGAGACTATAGAGGTATACTAAAACTCATGAGGACCCTCTGTACTAAATTTTTATCCCTAACTATACTTCAAGAGCCCTCAAACCTTCCAACTCTACAAACTAGCTTCTAGGATTGTGACTGTGTGCAGGATTTTGCTTGACTGAGCATGAGATTTGAAAACTAGTTTTCTTAGTATTCAATTTTCTCCTTTGTTTATAAGAATCTCATGAAAATATGTTATTATAATTTTGATTTTGGTTTCAATGTGTTCACCTCCATCCTACACCTCCACCTACCAATCATTCTTCCACCTTTCACTAGCTTAGACTGGTCTATATATGAGTTAGAATGTAGGTGTCAATTAGGGGAAACATGAAATTCTTGTAGGTGGTGATAAGTGTTTTAGGAATGTGTTTCACTTTTTTTATTCCTCTTGAGGTCACTTAGGTCATATCATACCTATTTGAGCTCATTTTTGGTTTGGAACCATGCTCTCATCTCTCTACTATCAATGCACTGTAAGTTTGCAAGTTCCAGGTTCACTTGGGCTCAATAGTACTATAGTTTTCTAGATATATCCATCAATATTTTGATTGATTTGAAAACACAAACTACCATCATCCTCTCTCAACCAAATAAATTCCTCTTGTGCTAAGATGTAACCTCTCCATCTAAGCTGAAAGAATAAATCCATTAAGCTTATCCATACCTCATAGACACTCACCAACATATGACATTGTATGGAAAAAAATATCCTTTCAGATAATTTAAGGTAAAACTTCCATTTAATAAAATTTTAAATCTACAGCTCTTTTCCATTATATTATCACTGATCTCAAGGTATTTGATCCTAGGCTGAGGTTTGAAGATGTTTCACTGTCTCATCAAGTAGATATGAGATTTGTCTTTACCATCTCTCAACTCTCTCCAATTCTAAGAAAATAAAGGTGGATATAGTATTTAGTATTTAGGATCATATTCGATTATCACTGTTAAGGTCTCTTCACTGCAAACCCTCAATGGAGAAATTGACTTCTATGTTCTGTGAGGTGGAAAATAATCATGTTAGCCTTGACCTAAAGCCATTCATAGGAGTATAAGCTCTATAAATGATGAAACACTATCTTGCAGACCATTGATGTTCAATTATATCACAAGGAGATGGTTATGCCTATCTTTTCATGTTCACATGTGTCAAACTAGTTGAATCCAACATAAAAAGGAAGGACATGCTCTCCAGGACCACATACACTACTTGGTTCACATAGACCAATGCAATCAAATGAGAAAAATTGAGATATTAGGGTTACACAAGTAGTTTAGAAGTTTTAATAATCTTAGTGATTTATCATACAATACATACCATCAATCTTGAAACTATGGCCATGAAATGGAAGTACATAGGGACCCCTAACATCCACCAAGTGAATTCACTTCAACTCCTCTTACCCTGTTTGTACCAACTGAAAACCATTGACCCTTCTTGACTTATCCAAGAGAGAGATAGAAGAGACAAATTCGTTTTGCTCAATTTTGTATTTATTGAAGCCACCTGAGCTTAGAAATGACCTGTGGGGATGCCATAACATCTTCCTAAAGCCTTCACATGTGTTGAAACTACCCTTTTTTAGTTGTTCTTCTTGTTTTAACATTGAAACTGTAGCTTTTTATTTTCAAAATTATCCTATGACATTTCCTAACATGAAGTACATTAGAGTTCTTCTTGAACATTTGTATTTTGATGGGAAACTGTACAGTTTCATTTTAATGACCAAAAGGTGGCATAAAATGACATAAGACGAACTAGACAAATGTGACCAAGGTGAAAACATATTATGTGGCCTCATTTAGGACCATGGTGAACATTTCAAACCTAGAAGGATCCTATGAAAAGTTTGAATATGTATGGGGTTGAACTAGTTTGACTTAGGGTAAATTTTTAACATTTTGATGATTTCTAGGGGATAACATGCCTACGATGTTAAGGACTAATTGCCTTATCCTATCCTTGGATAATGGAGTCATCTACTTAATGCAATTGACACTGATATGCCTCTGAATAGACACCAAACTCACACCAAACACAAAAAAGAAACAAACACACACTGCAAGACACCAAGATACACACTTGTGCTCTCTAAGAACTTAGGGAAAACACACAAATAACTTTTAAAAACTAGCTATGCACAACTAAATTGAAGACAAATTCTTCCTCTTGGATCAAAGGGGAATCTTGTACCATTTTTTGCTTCATAAGATGGAGTGAATGAATCATGTTGCCTTTTGAGCTTTGGTTTTGATGTCCTCAACTCCTTCATGCTTGCCAATCTTCTTGGCATGTCTTCAAATACAATGATGATAGATGCAAACATGTCACCTATGAACGTGAACTCTTCTTTCACTTCAACAACCTTCTCATGATATTTCTTGAGTTTACGCTTGTCTCAATCATGATCACTTCTTGAATTATAGGGGAAACCTCTATCTTGGTACTTTGAATATTATCATGTTTTACTTCAAAAAATAATGCATCTTTAACAATGTATTCAAATTAGACAATAGAAGGTATAGGCATTTGAAGGGTCTAAAATTCACCACATACTTCATTGAATCTTTGCCAGAATTGTTATATCCTAAATTTTAACCCTAGAGAATTCAAAGAGACCTTCTCAAATTTGGGATAACACAAAACTATCTCTGCATATAGACAAGCTGCTACAAGAGATATATCTCTAGATTATGGGCTAGCTCCCTTGATATATCTTTAAGGCTCACACATTACACTAGAGAAATCACTATTGGGGGTGAAAATAAAAGAAGGAAACATTAAAAAAACCTATACCAATGAAGCTGATCACCAAAGATAACTCCACAAGCATACTTGTATTTTCACTAAGAAGGCAGACTGCTAAAACTGATCTCAACTCAAGGTTCTTCTAGCATAAGTGTTTCTACATGGAGACAAATTGCTATGCATATCCAAAGGTAGGTAACTAGGAGGTCTGATCTTAGACACTTATAATCTTCTTCACACTTGAAATTACACCTAACAAACATATACACTTCATGATACTTATTAGAATAAATGCCACTACTCACATAATGCATACAAGAGCAGAATGGAAGCAAGGAGAAATAATCATTATAACTTGTCATCCTAATAGACTACTTGATATACATAGGCAAGACTTGTATAGACTAAACCAGCTTGATAGAACTTTATTCTAAATTAAAACAAGATGTCAAAGCTAACAGGGCTTCGTCATACCAATTGTGGATTGTTTGTGATACCAAAATGGCTTCAATATATAGAGTATAGGAGAAAAGAGAGAAGAAGTGGCATTGAAGAGTCATCATGATAAGTGTCAAGGCTTGAATTCCATTTAAAATTCAAGAGGAAGAGCTAGAGGACAGGTCATGACGTTCTCTTAAACAAGTTTCTATGACATATTTATGAAGTTTACAAAGGGACATTCCATTATCCTTCTTGAAACAATTTTCTTGATGAGGAGTCCACCTATATATATTGAACTGCCTTAGAAGTCCTTGACACATATGCACTAACTTTGGAAGGTGGAAACAAGATTGTGATTGTCATTATACACCCTTCAACTGATAGCCTTCTCTTTCACACTTGTTGTTCACTTCCTTACAGTTGCTCATTAACCCTTTAGGATTGAATTCCCATACTTGTCATTAGGGTGACCTTTAGATGCTTAAGAAGGTTCATTGTAAAGATGTGAGATACCTATTTAGACCTTATTTGTCCTCTAGTCTATCATGTAGACTTCAATGAAAACTCAAATCACACTTGTCACTTCCAATTTGCAAGTTACCCTCCCTCTCGATATTTTTTCCAAGACTGCCTGCAACAACCAATCTAGCAAAGGGGTTTTCATGTATGACTATGGTGAGAATGGGATTTTAGGAGTTTAAAATCATCTCTACACACCTCCCACAATGGTTTTCACCTATCTATTCCCTTTTTAACCTTCAATTCAACTCAAATCTTACAAAAAATAGAGTTTGACTCATCCATATAAGCGATAGTATGGAATAACTGAATGTTAAGGATCATGAAAGAGTGCCAAGCATGTCCAAATCATCTTCTAATTCAATTAACCCCTTCTGGATGCATTTCCCACCATATCTTTCTCATTATATTCTTGAGAGGGTTTTAGGTCATCAGGGTCTTAAGAATGATTCATAAAGGTTAATCCATTAACCCTCAAACCAATGCCACTAAGTTTGATTTCAAGACCTCCCCCAACTATCCCTAAGTTCTTGACACACCATGCATATTTTTTGTAAAGATATGAGTGAAAGAAAATGTTTCTCGAGTTCTTACTATGCATTTTAGACACCTCTGAGAGAAAATTAGGCCAAAATGCCCAATTCTGATTTTTTTTTACAAACAATGATTATCATAAACCCTCTACTCTCCCATGAAGGATAATTTTTTTTTTAAAGGATCATATGTTCATATGAATGAATTTAAGCACTTGATTATTCATGCCTAGTTCTTAGGCCCAGTATGTATAGATTATGTTTCTATGTATATGACCACCTGTGAGTGATCATAGTGAATGTAGGACCTTCTCAGCATTCATTTACATCTAATTAAAGCTTATACATCATTATATAGTCACCCAAAACTCTGCCATTCATCTTTTCCCTCTTAATGCACTAGGTATGCAAGTTATCTTGTTCGTAGAGTGCATCTGTCTGCGAAAATATAGATGACACTTCCACTAATAGATTGGCCCAAATGAGATGATGGAGGTATAGTCCAACTCATGAGGACCCTTTATACTAAATTTTGAGCCTTGACTATACTTCAAGAGCCCTCAAACCTTCAAACTCTCCAAAGTAGCTTCTAGGACTGTCATTGTGTATAGGATTTGAATTGACTGAGCATGAGATTTGAGAACCTATCTGATTAATCTTCACTTTTCTCCTTTGCCTATGAGAATATCATGAAAATTTGGTATTATCATTATGAGAATGGTTTCAACATGGTCACCTCCATCCTACACCTCTGCCTACCAATTAAGATTGCACCTTTCACTAGCTTAGATTGGTTTGTGTATGAGTCAGACTGTAGGTTTCAATTAGGGGAAACATGAGATTCTTGTAGGTGGTGATAAGTGTCTAAGGATTGTGTTTCACTTTTTTGATTCTTCCTAAGGTCACTAAGTTCATATCATACCTAGTTGAGCTCATTTATGCTTTGGAACCATGCTCTCATCTCTCTACTATCAATGCACTATAAGTTTTCAAGTTTCAGGTTCACTTGGGCTCAATAGCACTATAGATTTCTGAAAATCTCCATCAATATTTTGACTGAGTTGAAAACCCAACCTACTGTCATCCTCTCTCAACAAAACAAATTCCTCTTGTGTCAAGATGTGACGTTTCCATCTAAGCTACAAGAACAAATCCATCAAGCTTATCCAAACCTCATAGACATTCACCAATAGATGACATTGTATGGAGCAAAGTATCATTTCAGAGAAGTTAAGGTAAAACTTCCCTTTAATCAACTTTCAAATATGCACCTCTCTTCCATTCTATGATCACTAATCTCAAAGTATTTGATCCTAGGCTGAGGTCTAAAGATGTTTCACTATCTTAGCAATTAGGTATGAGGTTTGTCTTGTGGTTAGACTCAGATTTCCCATTTCTTGAACATCTTTCAACTCTCTCCAATTCTGAGAAAACAGAGGTGGATATAGTATTTTTTATTTAGCCTCATATTGGACTATCACTCTTAAGGTCTCTTCCATACAAACCCTCAATGGAGAAATTGACTTCCATGTTTTGTGAGGTGGAAAAAAGCATGTTAGCTTTGACCTAAAGCCATTCACAAGAGGATAAGCTATGCAATTGATGAAACATTGTCTTGTAGACCATTGATGTTCACTTCTAGCACAAGGAGATGGTTCTGCCTATCCCTTCATGTTCACATGTGCAAAAATAGTTTAATCCAACATGAAAAGGAAGAACATGCTCTGTAAAACCACATACACCACTTGGTTCACACATACCAATGAAATCAAATGAGAAAAATTGAGATGTTTGGGTTGCATACTCATTTTGGAGGTGTTAAAAATCTTAGTGATTTTTCATATATTATAGACCATCATTCTTGAAACTATGGCCATGGAATGAAACTACACAAGGACCCCTAACATCCACCAAGTGCATTCACTTCAACTCCTCTTACCATGTCCATACCAACTGAAAATCATTGACCCTTATTGATCTATCCAAGATAGTGATGGGAGAGGGAAATTGGTTTTGCTCAATTTTGGATCTATTGAATCCATATAAGACTAGAAATGACCTTTGGGGATTCCATAACATCTTCTTGAAACCTTCCCATGTGTCAGATAAGTCACTTCAGTCTGTATAACATCTAAAATTACCCTTTTTACAGTTGATCTTCTTGTTTTAACATTGAACTTGCAACTTTTTAGTTTCAAAACTATCTTATAACATTCCCTAACATGAAGTACATTAGAGTGATTCTTGAAACATTTGTATTTTTATGGGAAACCATACAATTCCATTTTAATAACCAAAAGGTGGTATAAAATGACATAAGATAAACTAGACAAATGTGACCAAGGTGAAAACATATTATGTGACCTCATTTAGGACCATGGTGAAAATTTCAAACCTAGAAATATCCTATGAAAAGTTTGAATATGTAGGGGGGTTGACCTAATTTGATCTAGGAAAAAATTTGGTCAATAGTACCAATATCTATACACATACTACATGCCCACCTTCTTCCCATTGACCTTTCATGCAACTAACATAAGTCCTTCATTCACAATGCATCCCATTACACTTTATTTAATGGTACTCTCTATCATAGAGGCTATGATGGGATGATAATTTGATGTTCAAATGTGGATGAACCTAACTTAGCACTTTAATATGTGCATGAAGGGATCTATGGGTCCCACACAAGTAGAATGGTCCTTGCCAAAAAACTCCTTAGGATACGATACTATTGGCCCACCATGGAATTAGATGCACATGATCATGTCAATAAATGCCTTGCTTTCAAAAATCATGATGTTTTAATTCACACTCCTTCATGAGCACTTCAGTGTATCACTTATCCTTGGCCATTTTATACATGAGGACTCGATCTCATAGGAAAAATTAACCCCACTTCCTCAGATGGCCATAAACATATCCTAACTGCCATCGAATATTTCACTAAGTGGGTTGAGGTAATTCTTCTCACATACATGATTGACAAGCATATTTCCAACTTCATTATGAATCACCTCATCTACTGCTATGGCATTATGTCTTCCACTATATATGATAATGAAAATTATTTCATGAATAATGACATGAAAACCCTTTGTATAAAGTTACATATTAAACATAGATGGTTAATGCCCTGTTACCCTCAAGGTAATGGCTAATTTGAGACATCTAATAAGATAATTATCAAAATTATTAAAAAGATTATCAAAAAATATGGCAGTGATTGGCACTTGCAATTTTTCCCCCTTATGGGCTTGCCATACCAATATCCACACACCTATAAGTGCAACACCCTATTCCCTAGTTTTTGGTTTGGAGGTTATCCTTCCTATTGAGATTGAGTTCCCCTCTCTATGTATTTTCTTGCTAGGTATCATTGATGATGAAGACTATAGATTAGCTTAGCTACAAGACATGGAAATATTGGATGAGAAATGACTAGCCACATTGAGTCATCTCAAAGCATATCGAAATCAACTATGTCATAGCTATAATAAGTGCATCATTCCTAGATAATTTGAAGTGGGTAGTCTCGTATTGAATGAGAATCATAAAAACATTAATGTAGAACATGAGAATAAAGGTAAATTTGATCCAAATTCATTAGGTCCTTTCATTATCACTACAAATTATGGTTCTAGGGCATACATGTTGGCTACACTAGAAAGGTACGAACAAGATGAGCCCATGAACACTATGCATCTCAAGCATTTTTATGCTTGATTTGATTTAAAATTATCTCCGAAGATCCCTACTTGGGTCCATCCCTTTAATGTTTCCTTTCCTCTTCCTTTCATTTTTTATTCTTGAGTCAAGCCTTATCCTTCTCCCATATCCTATTACCGCCTTGATCTTTGATTATAACCTACATGTACTATGGGTAGCTTAGAAGAAATTTCAGCAAGAAATTTAGAGTTGGTCATCATCACCACAACATTGCAAGCATCATTTCAGAATATCAGCATGG